>JAANSO010002989.1:0-12287 GCA_036507315.1 Lepidocyrtus fimetarius | reverse complement strand
TAAGTTGAAAGGGATGATTGAATTAGTTAAATAATTTTAAATGATAATGGAAACCAAAATGAAATAGTTTCTTTACGGAGCTAAATAGTTTTTGTTAACACGTTTTAGTAAGAATTTGCTAATAAATGTAATGAGCTTTTCTTAATAATATTGCATGCAGCAAAATGCAGCGTATTTTTTTAGAAAAAGTTGCAAAAATGCAGTTGCAGTTAATAAGCTAACCCAATCTTTCATTAAACTATTGCCTTAAATTGGGAAATAGAAAATATAGATTTTGAAAGATGCCTTTGCGTTCATCTCGTGGATGAATTAAATGTATTAGAGGAATATTGATAAATGAAGTTGGCATTTGGCAATAATAATTACTTAATTTGGGTAACCCCTCAACGTGATATGATTTATTTTTGTATCAATTTTTGATAGTTTTAAAATGTTCATCATTAATGCTTAAAATTCTAATTAAAATACTACATATGGAAATTCTTCTGCTTCCATTTTGATAGTAGCTCAACACCTGAAAGTAGTAGTTTAATTCAGATAATTGGGATAATTTAATGGGAGCCATGCTTTCGTAAAATCCACTTTTTATAAAATTGCAGTACATCTTCCTCATTATATTTTTTCAGATTAATTAATTAACAAAGTTCTATTTCCTAATTCCTTCCATTGATTCATTTAATATTTTTGCACTCTTGCCAAAAAATAAATTGGAACAGAGCTGTGTTAATGCGTTTCAATGAGTGTAAGTAAAATGATGAGCAAATGAGTGACGATTGCATTACATGATCATTAACATCGCAGCAGCATCAAAAGTTATTATCTTGTTTATTCGAATTTAGAATTTCAATTGTCTCTTCTTTATTGTACAATTCGGTAACAAAAAATGCACCTCGAAAAATTGCAATGCGATTTTTGCCAATTCTTTTAAAAGTATTTTTATTAATTATTCTTAACATGTAATTTTGAGCAAAAGATTTTTATAAACCTTTTCATAACAATTTCAAATCACGTAATCAGTATATCACCCGATACCTTGTCAGTCAGAGTCAGAATCAAAGCCAAAAGCCCACATCAAGCAATCCATTGTTGTCTCTTCCTCCCATCATCATTTCCATTATATTTAATTCATTTGATCTTTTTCATTCTACAGTAGTTTTGTGCCCTCCTGTCCATAAAACAATTGCACTATTTTTTCTGACAAACTTCACTAAAAGATGGATGAACTCTGAATAAAAAAATAGGAAACCAATTTTGTCTTTATGGAACTTTTTTATGTTTACAGGAGCAAACTAAAAACTCTACCACAGAATGTGTGGATAAATTACATCGTTAAAAAATTCAGTCACAGTCATTAAAATACATCTATTGAACTACTTTATGTGGATCATTTACTTAGGCTGTTTTCAGTTGGTTACATTTAGCATTACTTTACAATTATGTAACCTTATTTGTACCATTTTTGCTAGTATCGGTTATATAGATTTTGAATTGAACAAATTGATGCTTTTAATGTGAAGTTGTTGACTTCCCTGCTTATAAATCTATGCAAATTTGCTACGATTACACAGCGGGGTTCCCCTCTTCTGCTTCAATCTTGAACTTCCGGTTGCTTCCTTAACTAATTTATATGCATTTTAAGTGTTAGTGTAAGTAAGCACCTATAGTTGTATTAATTTTTACAAGTTGACACATGATGCTATCAGACGAAGAGGAATTAAAGAGAATTCAATTGCCTTATGTAAACCATAATAGACGGTCGTTTTCAAATGGTAAGTTATTTATCAGCAATCACACAAGAGCAGCTCCGATCAGATCTGAAGTTGATTTTTTGAACAAAGAGTTGTAACGTTGTTTGTTTTGTTTACTTCGTCTTGTTTACAATTTAAAAATGTTTTTACAGGGGAAGAGGAAGATGAGAAAAGAATAAAATTGGGTTAGATTTATATTAGGCATTTGGCATCTTTCTTAAATCCTTTTGTAAATGGTAATATTTCAAATAGAGCATTAAACATTTTCGAGCGGTCATATTTATGTTCAATCTTTGGTTTCCTAAATTTTTTGAAGTTCCTTTACTGTCGATGATTTAAAATTATTTTATGATTTACGTAGGTATTAATGCACGCATAGGAAGGAAATAACGACAGATTCAAAAAGATTGACCACACCGCAAAAGTGCCGTCGTAACTTGCAATTTCAACAAATGACTGCCTTGGAAAGGCAAGAGTGGGTACATAAAACTCATTCAAGATTATTTACGATCAAACTAATGCTAAGTAAAGATAGCCACTTGAGACATTCTTCTTTCAACAATAGTAATTTTATGACCTGCTATTTGTTTTTGTTTAGCAAGAAATTGAAACAAAAACAAATGATTATTTGATCTACAGCGCATACTATTGCTGCGTATTGTATTTGTTGTTTTTTTGACGAATACAAAATTGATTTGTCAATAATTTACTGTTACTTGTTAAATCTCTGCAACCGAACCGGAGCAACGTAAGCCATTAAGGTTTTCATAAATTCCGTATAGTCTTTTAACAACTACTCAACCTAAAAACTTTAATTTACTGTTCAAAGTATTTAATTTTTTGTATTACACTAATTGTTATAAATTTTGAATTCGGTCAAAACGGACTAACTATAAAACTAATATAATTACTAGGCAGGGCGGAATTTTTGCAAAAATTTTATCTCGTTATTGCTGTTTAGACAAGTTTGCATCATCAACTGTATAGTAATTGCTGTAACGGACGATGGGTGGTTATTACCACGGATTGGGCAAGTTATGTAACTTCAAACGTTAGAAAAAAAAACAAAGCAGGAAAGAATGAGTAGTCTTTAGACACAAGACACAACCGTATCCTTTTCACAATTCTTAAACTTTTTTGTCCTTTAAAAATAAGGACACACGGACAAGTAGTTTTTGGGATGATTTCCACAATAAAAAATTAAAATATTAGCTGAAATGTAATAAATATAATAATAGGATGGAAAGAGCTTATGAACAATGCAGTTGCAGGTTGAACTATATAGCTTATAGGTATTTCCATTCATTTCATTCTATTTAATTACAAAACTGCATAAAGGTGGGCGAGCTGGCTAAGTGGCTATAGCTATGCATCGTCACAGGCATATGATAAAAACGGAAATGAATTAATAATTATCATTTAGATGTCTTGTCTTGTAAGTAAAATGGTAAACAAATTAGCGACGATAGTAAAAGAATGAAGTGTGTATATTGGTGCAGCAAGAAGGCAGGGACCAACAAAAATCTAACTACTTTTTCTATGCAAAAACATCAGGAACGGAATAGGAATTGTACTGGTTTTCTTACTCTCTGTATCCTTCATATTTCTAATGAATGATGAATGCTTAGATAAGATTAAGGAAAGGCAGCGACATTGTTAAAAGTCAGAATGCTTACCAAGCATTATCAAGTGTCTCTTTTGAAATAGATGAATTGTTTTATAATCGCGTTTTTTTATGTTCTTAATATTTAAAATGAATTGAAACAAAAATAAATTCCGTAGATTCCAAACTCTTTGCGACTCTTTGCCAAATGTTAAGAAACTAGAGCAGTAGCCTAGCCGGAATTGCAGTAGAAAAATTGCATTAAAATTTTCATGTTTTGTATTAGAAAAACTAGATCTGTTTAAGAGATCATCTTTTTGTCCTCCTCCTTCCCTAAACAAAACAATTTGTCAGCATTCCTGACACTCTTATCTTATGTAATTAACCATATTAGACCGACCTGCCATCTTTGTGCTTTATATGAATTATGCAACCATTGCAATGTAATAGATTTTAAATTGAATTTGTGCGTGTGAAGAATGAAATGGATGATTTTTTTTCTAGAAATACTCAAAAAATTGTGATTTACATATGACTCTTTGCCAAATGTTAAGAAACTAGAGCAGTAGCCTAGCCGGAATTGCAGTAGAAAAATTGCATTAAGATTTTCATGTTTTGTAGTAGAAAAAACTAGATCTGTTTAAGAGATCATCTTTTTGTCCTCCTCCTTCCCTAAACAAAACAATTTGTCAGCATTCCTGACACTCTTATGTAATTAACCATATTAGACCGACCTGCCTACTTTGTGCTTTATATGAGTTATGCAACCATTGCAATGTAATAGATTTTAAATTGAATTTGTGCGTGTGAAGAATGAAATGGATGATTTTTTTTCTAGAAATTACTCAAAAAATTGTGATTTACATAATAAAAAATCAATAATAATTATTCTGGGGACGACATAAATTTTTGCATTGTTTTTTAAACTCTTTTAAAATAGTTTATCTTGTCTTTGGAAAAGAACAGAAAGCAATCAGGTATTGCTACATAGTTTTGGACACTTTCTTAGTAAAAGAAAATATTTTTACAAATTGCGAAAGAATATTGTAGAGTTCATAGTCCAAATTTTAAACCAAATTACACGAACAACTCCCATTTTTCCTTTATTTGTATTTTGTCGCATTTTCTGAGAAAAAGCAAGGTGGCCGGCGATGATAATTTGAGTTAATTGCAGTGTTTTGTCTTTTTGACTATTTCTAATTTATCATATTGAGTCATTATTTTATCAGTTTTCTGAGGTTACTTCACATTTCAACGTTTTAGTCAAAAACAGATAGCTCGTGTCATGCGCTAGCTAGGCCAATACCTCACTCATTTTGATAATTGAAGAATTCGCTATTATTATTACATAATTTTTGGCGAATAATCACATTCAGGTTTTTAGGGCTGTGTCCTGTCTTGATTCCTTCCACTTCATCTTCTTCTCTTGAAATGTCTAATCATTAAGGGTTATCATCATATGAACTAATAATGAGTTGAATTTACAGTAAATTTATAAAAAATTGCAGGTGAAGACAATCGGACGATAAACATTATGGAAACATTTTGCTGATGATGAGCATGAATCATATTTTGAAATGCTGATGATTCTCCTCATTTTGACAATTTCATATCATGTCACGTCCTTAAACATATAAAGCTTATCAATTTTCTGTTATGCAATAACAATGCACGGGAGAACGATGATGATTGGAAACTTGTAGACGCTTTTTAAATTTTGACCTGAAAATTTCCTTAGAACTGCCTCAATTGATGCGTTGTGCTATTTTTTGCAAACATTTGAAAAATCGTTTCCTAAAAATCGAACTATTATAAAAGTGCATCTTCCATTTAAGACTTGCAAATAATTGCAGTGCACTGCATTTTTTATATGGCTAAACCTAACAAAAGCCGCAACTTTTGGCTTTCAGAAAAAAGAAGCCACTAAAAGTGCATAATAACTTACCCCATTCAACAAAAGTACCTTGCAATTTGCAATAATCATAAAATTTTTAAACCGTTTTAAGTAATTTTCCTTAAAAATTGTTCTTAAATAGTTCCACGAACATACTTTACGCATTTTCACTAGTTTCCTATTAAACGAGCCAAAACCTTTAGTTAACTTTATAATCATTAAGTCATCACGGTAATCGTCATTATAATCATCAAATAAAGGCTTCAGGTTTACTCTTGCAGTTTCTTCTCATCACGATCCTGAAATCCTAGGAAAATTTATATTTAGTCCATGCAAATAACTTTGGCTAAAATTCCCCTATCATTACAGGAATTAAAGAAAACATGCCAAAGTTTTTACCACAGAAGTAAGCAAAGAAAGACCCTATAATCTACTTCCATCATGACATTATATTTATCATCGTTCCTCATACGTGATCTCAGAGATCATCCTCATAATCATCATCACCATCATATACTTATCATTCACATTGGTAAGCTGAGCCAAGACATTTTGCCACGTGCTTTTTCACTTCTCTTCAAAAAAGGCGAAAAACGTCAGGATTTTTGAAATAGCGATAAGGTACTCCTCTAAGCAGCCTATCCCATTCTATATCAAACATCATCTCTCTTCTCTGTCTACCTGTCAAACGTCAACATTATTTAAACAACGTGCTTTTAATATTTAAGCATTAAAACAATTATTTCAAAATATTATCCAAGAGTGAAGAGAGAACTGCCCTGAAATAATAACAAGGACGTTCTTCCATCATTTATTGTCCACATAAAGCAAGCAAACAATGTACCCAAAGTCAAAAAGACAATGCTAAAGTCGTAATAATGAACGATGATACTCTTTATAATTTGTGATATAGTTCAAAAATGTAGAAAAGGTAGATGGAGAAAAGTTAAACTTTTTTATGTGTATGCATTTGTTTTGTACTTCCGTTCCACGCTTCCCTAATAAACAACTGCGCTCTTGTGCTGATTTACTGCTTCGGCTCGTTATAGTTTTTGCTCATATGTCAGCAGCAACCTCAATTAATAATGCACCATTATATTTTCGAAAAACAATTCTTTTTTCCAATCGATTGAGAAGAGCTTCTTTTTCGATTCAAAATTAAACAACCTCGATGAAGGACGAAGAACCTGATAGAGCCACAGTGATGATAATGATGACGATCAAGCATTTCTGACATGGTGCGTGGTAGTGGCATATGCTTCCTATTGACAATCCACTCGGGATTCGAATTTTGAACTCACTTTTTACTCTTTTTTAGGTACGCAATCTAGCTCAAAGCTCAACCTACATTTCCCTCACCCTACTAGTTGATGCCGGCTTCTTATCTTAACGTGTTTCTATAACAAAGGCTACATCATAGCAGTGTAAAGTGCACTTTATACCATATTCATGGGAATCGCAATTATTATATAACGGAAAAAGAACCAATAGCGCGTTTTGATTTTGGTGACGATGATTGTCAACAACTTTTAACATAACGGCAGCAACAGCCCAAAAATTGTATAACGAAGCATATAAAATCCGTTTTGTTTCAGGTGATGATGATAAATGAATAAGGACGGGACATTATCTCCTGCACGTATTTATTTAGGTAGTGAAGCGAAGTGACGGAATATAGTTTGTAGTAGGTGGAGGTACCTGTTATTTTACGCGCGCGCGTTACTCGTTTTACTCGTATTTTGATGGGTACTTATCTTTTTAACGGCAAGTGATATTGTTGCAGTGCTACTTACACACATTTTTTACACATGTGAGGGTAGACAAAGTTACATCTTGCACGGAGAACACTATTTTTTGTTTTTTTAAGTTCATTCATTTTCATTTCATTACATAATATTATTACGAATTAGCACGTAAAGGAAAGGGAAAATTAAGGTTGTGAGGCTTATGATGATATGGAAGGTAGCCCACGCACATGTTTTTACAGTTCAATGTATCTAAAATGCTGAAGCTACCTATTTTTACGAATGTTTCGAATTCTAATAAGAAGATAACGTTCCCTTTTTTGTACTAAATGTAGCGTATGTGATGTCAAATAGGGTTATATATAATGTTATATAACAAAATGGTCACTTTACTGCGGTCGCGCTTGTTTTTCTGTATGAATAGCGTAGTGCGATTGTTGTTTACTAGAAAGATCCTTTCATTCCTTATCGTTAAATTATTAATAATTTTTGCTGCGGTCGCGCTTGTTTTTCTGTATGAATAGCGTAGTGCGATTGTTGTTTACTAGAAAGATCCTTTCATTCCTTATCGTTAAATTATTAATAATAAATAACAAATAATATTCATAATAATAACGGTTACTAGTACAAAGATATTGTCACAGGCGGAATAGTGGATATAGCTATGTAATAATTATATCATTTGGGGAGAGGGTTAGAAAAAGGTGCTCCTCCACAACCACCACCACCGGCTCCTGCTCTTATTTAAACCTCCAGAGCAATCTCGATAACCAAGTCAGTTCACTTCAGAGCCTTCTGAAGAGCAAAAGAGCAGCAGCAAAAGCAACAGCGGCAAAATAATTTGGAAAGTTTTTTAAACTTTAAAAAACTATTCAAAAATATTTTTGGAAATTTTCATTGTTCATTGTGTAAGGTGGTTATCTAGTTCAATTTGAAATCATGAAGGTTTCAACAAGTGTAGCCCTGATTGCTTTGGGCATGGGATTTCTTACCGTTGTGGTAAGTATCATGAAATAAAATTTTGGTGAAAATAAAGAAAGAAATTTGGTGTGAAATGGGATTTGGAACTGTTCATTGGGGTAACGTGTGACTAGTGATGGATCTTTTAAGCTTTTGACATGGGAATCCCATAATGGGATTGTTTGAAAGTGTTGAAAAGATATCGATTGGGGCAAAATTGGAAGACATCCATATAAACAAAAGGCTAATGGTTATTTTGTGTTTGTTTCTTTGTGGTAGAATGCCGGAGGTCTATTCTTCTCTCGTTCTGGTCATGGAGGAGGCGGTGGATGGGGTTGGCCATCCGGAGGATATGGTGGCGGTTGGGGTGGATGGGTACAAGAGGTAAGCTCATAAAGATTGAAAAGACACGTCGCTGCGAGCGAGAAGACACTTTAATTAAAAAGCAGAGTGAATTATTATCAGACTTCTGAAACGATCAAGATTAAACAAACTTACGTTGTAGACTTTTCAGACTTTTGTTTTTATAATTCGACTCATTAGACTTTTTTCATAAGACTGAACTGTGAGTTTAAGACAAATTCAGACCAAATATTTGATTTATATCTTGTCTTTCTTTTGATTAGGGTTGGGCTCCACCAAAAGTGATTGAGCACCACCGTCATGTCTACAAAGTGCATAATCACGACCACCACGAGCACAAAGTTCTTGATCATGACCACCACCAACACAAAGTAAGAATAAGTTTTAGATTTGAGAAAAATGAGCAAAAATTGATTATTTTGAACAATTAGTACAATTTTCCCTCTTTTAATTCTTGACTCTGCTTTTTATAACAGGTCCATGAATACCACCAGGTAAAGTAACCATTTTGGTTGAAGAGAATCAATCAAATTAATATCGAAACTTGGTCAAATTGTCCTTCTTTTGTGTAAGTCTTGTTATTTTAAAATATTTGCATGCAAAATTGTTTATTCTTTCCCTCACAGCACAAGAAAATCATCAACCGTGACCACGTTCACAAGCACCATCTTCACATTCATAACATCCACAAGCATCTTCTCAACAGACACAAGATTCATCAAGTGAGTTCAACTAAACTTTCTCTATCCATTTTTGAGTAATAGCTAATTAATTGTTTCTCATTTTCCCCCGTTTTCCAACAGCACAATGTCCACAAACACAATGTCCATCTTACCCACGTTCTCGAGCCCGTCATCCACACCTACCACCAAACCCAACACAAGGTCCACCCTTACGTTAAGGATGAGCACAAGGTCATCCCCCACCACGAGTCCGTCTACAAGCAACACGAACACCATGTCAAGACTCACCCAGTTGTTGTTGAGCACAAGGGATGGGAACAACCCGCTCCACAGCCAGGTTGGGGATGGGGTGGTGCTGAGGCTGCCCCAGAGGGTGGATACCATCACGACCATGAGGGATACAGACGCTCTGATACTAACGTTCCTGAGGAATCTGCTCCAGTCGTTGCCGTTGCTAGGCTCAGCTGTTGTTCCAGCTAAGGAAGTGCCAGTACCAGTTTTGGCTATCCAGCCACCAGCTGAAGTACCAGCTGCTCTTATCTAAGTCATTATCTCACTCAGTAATAACGACAACGCAATCACTCCCATTTTTTACATTATAATACCAAAAAATATATTTTTTCATCCATAATACCTGATTTTATGTTACGTTAGATGAGATAGAAAAGAACTTCCTCCACTATTTTTTCTCACTTTACCCCGTAATCCCCTTTTTATTCTTAAATGAAATCAATTGTAAAAGTTAATTAGGATAATGACAAAGGCCTGGAGGTCCTTTAGTTAATAGCTCAAATGCCAAATTAATTACTTCCTCTATTAAGGAAATAGTACGTTTTTAGTTTTAAGTGTAGTTAAGTTAGGGCAATCAAACGAATTAAGAAGAGGGACAGATCATTAGAGGCACGTTCTTTAAAAGCAAAAGTGGAACAAGTATTTTTTTAAAAAGAGATAGATCAAGAGAGAAAGGAAGGCGCATTTACTTTTAAATACAATTTTAAAACATTTTTTAGTTTTTTCTTCCACCTCTTTAATTTTTTACTCCTCTATTACTTATACTGCACTACTTAGCTACAAACACTAGTCAAAGTGCTCTTTTTTATTGTTATGATGTAATAATCATAATCGCAACGCAAATAAAATGTTACAAGCTCTTCTCCCTAAAGATTTGGCTACTGTTGTGGTGGGGTGCCTTATTATTTCCGTTTTAAAAAACATTTAACAAAAAATAAACAACTTAAGTCGTGTGCTTGCGAACATGATCGGCCGTCATTGTTGTGCTTGTGTGAGATAGTGCCGGCGTCTACATGATGACGATGATGGCAGTGGCGGCAATTTTTTGACAATGATTTGATATGCATCTTTGCTAATTATCATATCATATTATTATATTTTTCTACTTAACGAAAAAAGGAAATAAAAGAAACGCCTTTTAGGAACTAAATAATCCCAACATGTTCTTGTTTTTCTTTCCTTCCGTTTTGTCCACCGTCCACCACAACACACTTTGGTGCGTCCTTCTTAACAAACTCACAGTGCAGTGTAATAATAGGCGCAGTCATAGACACTTCAGCGTCATTATTGTTATGTAGCCATTTGCGAATTAGATCAACTTCTAAAGTTTTTAAAAAAAGATCCTGCCAAGCCACTAACAAAATGCGTAGCTAGAAAAGAGCACTTAATTCTTAATAGGAACAAAAGAAAAAGAAAATTTAACATTTTCATTTATAATTACTATTGCAATCACATCGCCAAAAGAATTAGTGTCACTTTTTTCTGTACCTGCGAGTCTTTTTTGATGATGATGCATTAAAAATTTATGTTTTGTTTTCACAATCAGGTAGAACAAATATAAAAAGAAGAGAGAAAGAAAGGAAGTGAATTGTAGTTACAATAAATATGTAAGCCAGCCAGTGTTAATTTTAATTATTTGGAGAAAAAGGGAGTGGAGATGGTGAAGAAGTAAGAATGAAATTAGGGAAATGTCAGAATGTATCAATTACAAAGTTATTTTAATCAGGAATAGTTTTGTCGCAGATGCTTTTTGATTTCCTTTCCACGTTTTTCGCTTAAAAAAGGAGAGAGAATTTTCAGTATAAAACAAGAAACAATGCAATAGAAATAATTATGTAATATATTAAGCAAGTATTGAATTTTCGCATGAGCTTGAACGATTGGGATGATTTTTTGAAAACTTAAATAATTCATGAGAGAATGTATGACTAAAATGATACTCCGTTTGGAGAATTTCGAGTGCATTTGGGTGTGTGCTTGATATGAATCTGGAGAATTGATTAAATCATAACACAAACAAATGTCCCTTTAAATGAAAATGAGATACAAAGTTTGTACTAAAGAAAATTTGTAAATAAAATAAAACGCTGATTTTTTATATTTTCCGTAAACACGTGTCAAATTGTATTTGCTTTTTTCATATTTTCAACAATTTACTAATTGCCATAATTGCAAGTTGCATTTTCTCACATTTTTGCATAAGTTCATATCAAAATTAGAATCTTATCTCATTCATTGGCAATAAAAATTGTTGATTTTGAAATGTGAGAAAAATCAGGGAAGATTAAGGTACATTGGAATATAAGTCAAAGGAGGTAGGGAAGTTGCAAATATAATAAATGAATGATTTCATATTGCAGAAATTAATCACAAAAGATAAACATCTTAACTTACTTTTCTGCCGTTTACTATATAACGATGTCACGATTTGGCATACATTTCATTTCATTATTACGCTGATACTGCTGCTGCTTGGTTGTTTACCCCTTCTTCGTTTTTCCTCGTAAGTCAAATCATATCAGAAACAACAACAATCAAAGCGACACTATAACAATGCAAACAGTAATCAAAACAGAAACAACCGTTTTTCTGCATTGTTAAAGTTTAATAAAGAGTGACGAAGTAATTCATCTTCACCGTCATCATAGTTTTCTAGCTCATTACAATATTCATAATAATCAAAGCTGAGAGATTGCAAATTCGCAATAATAAATACGCAGTGCCTTCCCTGAAAAGGAGAAATAAGTTTACACAGTATCTTTTTATTGCAATTGTTTTCTGTGTAATCATCACAATTATAAAAATCCTAACGTAATCTTTTTACAAAATGTAATGAATACTCTATGATAAGATTTTATATTAATAGTTGTAATGAAAATTGTTGTAAGTGCACTAAAATCTTTTGCATCCCTGGTACATAGTATTTTGCTCTACTTAATTTATTGATGATAATAATTTTCGTGACAATCGACGTTTGACATTGTTTAATCTCTTATTTAC
>JAANSO010002988.1:0-12288 GCA_036507315.1 Lepidocyrtus fimetarius | reverse complement strand
ATCTTTGGCTTAGCTTTCACTTTGAATTTCTCTTGTCATAAATATTCCTTTTATGTCTGAATTCATATCACTAGTGCTTGTCTACACACTGATCTTAATGCAGAGTGAACTCTAAACAACTACTGGATTTTGTGGTTTGAAAGCATTTTTTTAAAAAAGATTTCTTAACTTTATGTCATTGAATACAACACACACTTGTTGTTGTAAGGGTATATGACCATTACAGAATCACTTTTTTATTGCAGTCAACATAGAAACTGGATACGCTATATGGCGTCTCCATTTCATATCGAATTTGTTTTCTCTCTCTGGTAAGAGAAATTGTTTGAGAAACAAACTAGCAAATGTATCCGTAGAAAAGAAATTAATGAAGATGTGGTGTGTAGATAAAAAAACAAGGGGTAGGAAATAAAAATTGAAGGGGAAGATTGCAAATGGGGAGTAAAAAGAGATGCAATAATGATGATGGTATTGTGATGTAATGTATTATACTTGACTTCTTCCCTGATTTCCTTCTATTTTTATAGTGTCTGTTCCTATGAGCTTTGCTTGTGATGGTTCACTGCCTTTCAAGTGTTGATGATATGTCAAGTGAAAATAGTAGTAGTGAAATATTTATTTGTCTGTTGTTTTTTGTTACACAACTCTTCAGTTTTCTCTTATTTAATCGAATGAAACAAAAAGTGTAACAGACAAAAATGCTACTCTTATTGCAATTACTCGGCTACTTGTGTAATATTAGTAAAAGACACTATATAAGAATTTACTTTCCGTTCTGGCGTGCTGATTATTTTGAGATATGTCTCAAGACATTTTGGCCTTTTTTTCCTACAAAAATAATTTCTCTACTGGAGAAATCCAGAAGGGAAAGGAAACTAGCTGTTTCCCCTCTTGTTTTTTAGCCTTCTCAACAAACGCCTAACTGCTACTTTTCATTTAGACAATAACAACCACAATTTATCTTCTAACCCATATATTCTTACTGTTGATGATCTAACGCTTTCTGATAACAATTTATTTCGACGACAGTTCTTTCTACATCCGATTTCCTCTTTTCATTTTAGTTCCAGGAATGATATTTATTGAAGACTTCCAAGGGTCGTTGGTTAGCTGGTTCATTGCCCACACAAACTCGTGCGATATGAGGCGTAATTGTATGTGTGATTCTAATACTAACTACTACGCACACATTGAACAACACAGCTATCATGAAAGCTTTCTTTAGGGAAAATAACAATTACTATATGTATAAGGGAAGGGAAATGGCATGTAAGTGGGCACTGTTTGCCAATGGTTTTTGTATATACATTTTTTTGCTCATTTCAAGATAAAATCAGAAGTTACAATGGAATAATAGGCTATATATATGTGGAGAACATAAAAAACATCAACAAGTGTGCCAGAACATTGGAAAGCTTTAAGTACGTATAGTAAATAAAAGCTGTATGTATGCTGTTATGACCTGTTACAATATAGTATACGCATTTATTATACGAATGTATTTCTAAAGTGGGTAAAGCATAGAAGAGAAAGCAACTAGTGTCCAAAAATAGGGAGTTAATAAGATTTTTTATTGGACGAGAATAAAATTATGGGAATTTGGTTGCTAAATGTATATTTATGCATATTATGTGACATGTGAACAAATCAGTTTCCAGAATAATTTATACGCTCAACCTGTCAACCAATCATTTATACCAAAGTGGTATTTATCAAAAGTGCATATATGAAAGTAATGAAGGTATTCAGATACAATGTTATAGGAATTTTAAACAATTTTGCTAGTTTACGTTAATCTCATGCGTTTTTACAGAAAAAATGAATGATAAAAGTTTGGCTGGATAAAAACAGTAGTATTTTTTGTAAAAAGCATTATTATTACCAGTGTGTGATTACTCTGTTACATTTGATAACAATAGAAAGGGAAAAAGCATAATAAAGTTGTGTGTAGAAGATAACAAGAAAATTATCAGCGTGTTTGATAAAAGATAAAAAAATGCTACCATATATATATCCTTTTATTCTCAACCTCAGCTAACTCACTTACACATTCTTTCCCGTCCACAGAATTTTTTTTGCTTTCCCCTTTCTCATATATCTCCACCACTTATATGTTCTCGTGATGATGAACTCGAACTAGTATAAAACCACCAAAACCACCACAACTACACCAAAACTTCCAAAAACATTTTGCCACCCAAAGAACCAGCAAAACTTTGGGTTATAAATAAACAGAATGAAACAAAATTACATGCTAAATCATACGCAACATGCTATTTTTATAGACAATTACATACCATATAGTTATTTCGTTTCTCTGTTTTTAGCCTGCGTTTTGGTTTCCCACTTAATTACAGCAGTGGGGTAAATTCCAGAATCAAAATAACACACTGAAATATTGGAGATCGACGTAGGAAGTAAAAAGTCACGTTAAATTCATCGAATCCCTTTTTGCATGAGTATTATATTATCTCTGTCCATCCTTTTTAGTTTGGTGTTGGAGTCAATGTTTTTAATGCATACCAAGTAATGCGTGAACGATGCGGGGGAGGATTTGCTTCAGATATAAATGGAGCGGGTGCAAGAAAAAAAGTGGAGAGAAGACGTCAACGGTTTTCTGTTCTCCTCTTCTTTTTTTCCTTCAAATTGACAGCACCAAGCTTTGTAATCACATCCCCACATATAGATGGGTGTAAAAAAAGAGTTTCTTTCTGTTGACTTCAATAAAGACTCCCACAACTAGCGTGGCCCTCTTAAAAGCGAGACTGTCGACGTTTTTCTTAACGCTAATGTTGTTTGGAGAGACAAGAGGAGGTAATAATGGTAATAGCAGATAATGCTGCTCGTTTGTTCTTTTCTGTTGTTCACCCTCTCTCCCTATTCTTATATGTAATTTGTTTTCCCGTCTCACTGTCTCTTTTTTCTATGTTATGGCTGATTCAATTATGTTTTAAAACAATACAATCATTATCACTTCTGTTATATAAATACATTTTTCTGGTGAACTGCAAAATTGGCAGAAACAGCGTGTCTCACTCTCTCTGTAAAAGTCAAAAGATGCTGAAAAGAGCAACCAGAAGGATTCACAGACCAAAAAATATATCTAATTGAATGAGAGTGAGTTGATGAGTGTACTACAAGAAAACTAGCACAAAACTGACTTTTCTCTTGATTGTCGTGTTGGAGAAAACAGAATGAAACAAAAAAGATGAAAGGAACAGTTTTGCATGAGTACTGACGATGTTGTAATAGAGTGGCGGAAAGCAGCATCAGGTTTTACACGAAAAGGGAAAGTAAAAAAGAAAATGGAGAGAGAAAAGTCCACTAGTCATCATATACACTAGATTTAATACAAAGGTAGTGGAGGACACACAGCATAATATAACGAAGCATATTTTACTGTTACAAACTCTCTCATCTTGTTACTGGCGTCATATCATCAGGCTTCTTTAGAGAGAGGAGTAGCTAAAAAAAAGTAAGTAGCAAAAGAGTAAGAACAAATGAGGGAAAGCAACAAGCAAGGGAGAAAACGGATATTATTATGAACAGACTGAAAAGGAGCATGCATCTGCTCCTCTTAAAAAGTTACAACAGTTTTACTACTTTTTTACCCTATGTATATGCATGAGGAAAAGACTCACTTTTCCCCTTGCTCTGCTCCTGACGCTCATGTTGGTGATGGTTGAAGTAAACATAATATTGTAGTAGTATTTTATAGAGGATGATTGAAAAGCACTATTGCTGCAATATCATCACTCTACCACACACACAACATAACAAGAGGAGCAGCGGAAGGATTGCTACTACTGAAAAGGAATCCACAACAACACAACGCAACATGCATTGAAGCAACACATTGCTTTCTCTTTTCGCCATGAAGCTTTTTGCAGAATCCACACACCAAACAAGAGTTATTATTTTCCTATAAAGAATAATGCACAATGAATAATGTAGAAAGTGAGTGACTTAACTAACGGTTGTAGTAAAAAAAGGAGAGGGAGAAAGTGAATGAGTTTTCAACTATAATGACTCCAAGGATGGTGAGACATGTTGCTTTTTTTTCTTGCTGGTAGCAATTCAAAAGTATATTTACTATGAGGACACATATATTTACGACATTTTAGGAGGTTATTTGTATGTGTATGAACGAGCTTACCCGGTTTTAATGCGGTTTCCTCCTGCTTTCTGACACCATCAACAAAACAACGCTAAATACTGTGTATAAGGGAGGAAAAGGCAAGGAAGCATAAAATGTTTCTAACGAAGAAAAAATAGTGATGATGACAAGCGTTTTGCTTGTTGACAACATGAATATACATTACATTTTTACAAGTACTTACGTAACAGATTTTTTATAATATTTTATTAGTTATATATGCACTCCCTCTAGTATTACGACTGTGGTGCAGGAAGATGAGGCAAAAATGTGACAAAAAAGTTTGAATAAATGTTTGCATAACACTACTAGCTTTCCTCTTAAAAGTGCATAGCATATATACAAACCTAAATAAAAGACAGTAACAAATGCTTATACAGCCTAATTTTATATGTTATTTATTTTCGTATTTTTATTTTCAGCAAAACTTTTATATTTGCAAGAAGATTCAAAGTTAATAGAGTTTAGTGCGAGAAGATATGTATTTAAATTGCCTGGATTGTCATCATCTGCATAAGAGAGCATGTTAACGGTACATTAGAAAGCAAGGGTAAATTATTCATTATATGACATTTTTATAGTTCTTGTGGTCTATTAGTTATATATGCACTCCCTCTAGTATTACGACTGTGGTGCAGGAAGATGAGGCAAAAATGTGACAAAAAAGTTTGAATAAATGTTTGCATAACACTAGCTTTCCTCTTAAAAGTGCATAGCATATATATACAGACCTAAATAAAAGACAGTAACAAATGCTTATATCCAGTATTAGTACAGCCTAATTTTATATGCTATTTATTTTCGTATTTTTATTTTCAGCAAAACTTTTATATTTGCAAGAAGATTCAAAGTTAATACAGTTTAGTACGAGAAGATATGTATTTATTGCCTGGATTGTCATCATCTGCATAAGAGAGCATGTTAACGGTACATTAGAAAGCAAGGGTAAATTATTCATTATATGACATTTTTATAGTTCTTGTGGTCCTCTCTGGTATACGCAGATTCTCGATGAAACTCATTGTTTCACTAAATAGCTACTAGTCCTGGAAAATCGTTGATTGCAAATTGCCAATTGCAAATAACCTAAACAAAGTGTTTAGTTCTCCTTCGCCTTGTCACGTACACATTGTAGCTATTATTCAACAGAAGTAACAACGCTCGTTATTGCATTGTATGATGGGCCGTTAAAGTTGGTTAATTTTATGAGAAACTTTTAGGGGTACGCTTAACTGCTGCCACTTGCGAAGTAAAAATGAAGGCTGATTGCTTTGTTTTTTTAGGTTTGTAGTAAAATATAGAGGAAAACATCTGAACAAAAATTTCGTCATTATATTATTAGGTAATTTAGAGCTATATAGACTTTATTCTATGTCACTCATGCATATTTATTTTGTTGGTTTATTTATGCACATTATGGCAGCATTAAGTAAACACGTTTTTTCCTAAATGATGTAATAAATGTTTTCACTAACATGCTTGAGTGGTAAATGGAAATAAGAATTGGTTGTGAGTTACTGGGTCTTGACTTACAAGGATTACTTGAATAAGCAGATGTAGTCCTCTCGGTCGGTGTACTCTAGATCAAGAGGTAATATTTATTTTAAAACCTACAACGTTATACAAAATTATAGTTTTCATTATTATTGGCTTTTTGTCCTAAAGAAAATGATAAAACTTTATGAGATAAAAGAGCGCTTAACATTGCCGTTTTATAGTTGTGAAGGGCTTATTTTCAATTACACTTTAGCTATTTTACTTTCCCCCAAAACGGATACTTCCTTAGCAATATTGGAATTGAACTTATTCCAATTTCATGTTTTCATACAATCATTGAGCTATCAAGTGTGTAATTTTTGTTTTCACAACTCTCAGTTTACATTAGCACATATTACCTCCACAATACGATTCTTATATGAGTGCTCGTAAAAGTTTTAAGCGGTGCAGCAAACCGAATCAATAACTACCTATAAAGATCCCACACCGAAGAAAGGGGTGTAAAAATGTTCACGGTTGAGATGTATTTGTTATTGTAGAGTGGATCATTGTAACAAACCGCATGCGGTTTTTCGCAGTAAATAATAGACATTTAGATGATTACATTGTGTGAATCAATCAAACCCTGTACCTTAAATAGCATAATATCTAGAATAAAAACACACGTGACTCTGCATTGCATGATGGAGAAAGCTAACTATAAGTCTGTAGAGGCAAACTTAAATAAACTTTATGCATTTATGAGTCTTTTTCATCACGATAATGATGATCCACATTTCTGTCGTTAGAATTTGACTGAGAGAGCTTTGTTGATTACTCTTCTGACAATGAAATTGCATTCAGATTTAGATGAGAGCGAGCAATGTGAAAGAAGCGATGAATAAAATCTTGTATTAGGAAACTATCGTGAATCTGCATATTATTAGGCTATACTTACTTTAGATTCATTTGCCACACATTTCCTATCTAGGCTAGCTCAAATTTTACTTTCACATTTATACGAGGGAAAGGTAAAAAAGCGAATAAAATCATTTTATCACTTACCCATGCTGAGATTAGGTAGTCTATCAGGAGAATGAGAGATAATGGTTGTATGACGATAGTAGTGATATGAAATGCGAGAGAAATTATTATTATTCATGTTCGACTGGTTACTTGTTATGCGTGTTTACACAATGAAAAGGATTTTGTGTGATGTGAAATGCGATTATAATCATAGAAAAATCGTAGGAGGTATGGCAAAAAAAAGAAGCGGTTGTAGTAATGACAATGAAAACCTTTCATTATTTAACTGGCTAAAGCTCGAAAGCTGATATAGGTATCCTCATAGAAGTTGCAATAAAACAAGATAGTGAGATGGTTGAATCATATCTGGCTACGTTTACGGATAATAACGTCAAAATATCGAATTAACAATCAAAAACTAATGAAAACGTATTACCGTGGTTGGGTTAGCTTAAATTACTGATTAACATGTTATGCAATCTTATTTTATCTTTAAAATCTATAAGCAGTATTAAAATAATTAAACGTAGGAGTGATAGGTTATCCGATACAAAGTTGAGATGATTGCGTGCGAATATGATATAATTATAAGTATTCGTTATTATTATTTGGTGAGAACTAATTCAAATTCACAAAAAACAATTTGGTTTTAAAGGAAATCGGCCAATGTGACAATTATTCAAACACAAATGAACTGTTTCTCATTGATATAATAAGAATTGTCACAAGCTATATTGAATTATTCTGTAATTGTCACTCTCACTGGAAATAAACAGCTCCGTGCCACCAATAAAGCATTCATTCGTTAAATAAAACATTTTTATTCAATTTCAATACAATAGGTCTCGTTTTATATAAAGGTGAATATTTTACTCAAAAGAATACGTTTGTAAAACACGATTAAAAATACAAAATGTACACGATGATGTAAGAGAGTTTGGCAAGAATCGTAAGTAGATGATCACATTATTTTTAGCAAGAAAAGCGGAAATAGTGGGAAAAGGATAGGGGGAAAGTTGTGGTGAAGGATGAATGAAGGGAAAGAAAAAAAGTTCATATTCATATCATTAATGGTCCCATTTACAATGTCTCTGAGTTTATTAACTAGAGATACAATGAGTAAAGAAATGTAAATTCATAAGGGAAAATTGCTAATGGGTTGAGTGGATTAGGAGACGACGACGACGACGACGGGTAATGATGTCAATGAAGCATCTGCTTTTCAAAATAGATATGTATTATTCCTGTCATGATCCTGAATGAAGAGAAAAGCAACAGTCTTATATTTATATAATGCGTTGGCTTGGCCAAATGGACAGGCTAAAAGAAAGCGTCAAACGATGTTTGCTCTTTGTTCATCCTGAAGAATAAAAATAGATAAAAATTATATGAAAAAATTACATTATATCAATTTTTCAAAGGAAGCGGATGTATAAGCTGAAGTTAAACCATGTTCTCTGTGGGTAGGTTAAAATTCTTCAAAAAATATAGGAATGTTCCTTCTATCATATAATCTTCTACACACGCTCCTTCTTATAAAGCGTGTGATTTAAATTATGCATAAGTTGACACATTTTTATTCTCGTGATAGTGATGAGACTTGACTGAAAAGTAGAGGAAAGGCGCTTCTTAAAGCTGCTGATACTTTATCGTTCACTAATACATTATCGGATATACTTTTTTCAGTAGTTATCATTTTTATTATTATTGTTTCAGAGCCATATGTGTCTTTTAGTCTCAATTGTCAGTCAATGATAGACTTTGTCTAGAATATTTAATCTTAATCTCGTTTCTTAAAATATCTCCATCGAGTAAAGTAATAGAAACGTTGTATGCTAATTTAAAGTAGAGGCATTGTGGGTGGAGATATTGATTGATGGTATCCGTATTAATATAAATTAAATTATTAATGACAGGGGTAACCTCAGATGATAAAGGTGTCCTGCGTCCTTCTGCAATAAACACTATACGTATGACCAATAACAATAATGACTTATTTATAGTCAAGTCTTTAAAAAATGATTAATGCAGATTCACTTAAACTTAAATACTTTTAGAACAATTTTAACATTTTGCTAATTTAAATTCAAGATGAGCTGTGCAGTATTTTATACTTACTAGATAAGTACTTTCTGGTAATTATGTTGCAGAAAACGTTAACGTATGCAGTATTCAAAGAAAGGCACTTCTTGTAGAATAATACCATGGAGGGTTCTTATTACTTGTCGTCGCATATATAGTAGTTAAGTGATTTTAGAATTTTCAACTCACTAAAGAATTTGACATATTTCACAGGATAGTTTGTATGATTGACACACTGCCATACTTGGGAATTAAATGCTATATGGCAGTACTCATGCAAAGTTGCAGGATTGGAGGGAACCATATTGTGTTGTTGACTGCTGCTGATGATAGACATGATTAAATGATATAAACAATTAGGGGCACAGAATGACGAGAGATGAATTGCTGGATTGGCCTTTGTTACTTTCTTCCTTGCGGAAATGAGATGTTGGCTTCAACACGAGCTCATTTCTCGCTACTATGTTTTATCAATTCTGCTTGTTCTTTGAATTTACATAATAAGAATTAAATTAAAGTTATTGGTGGAGTGACAACATGAATTTTATCCATTATACGCTACATAAAGTCACATTGATCCATGTATAGCTGACACTCAAGCTCGTCAGCACTATACCTCTACCACTGTCAGATAAATTTGAGAAAGCAGAAAAATCTTTCGTTTTTTTCTACACTAAATTTACATTCATAAATGAAGAGAAAGCTGTCTCTCACAGAAAAAAATCTCAGAGGAATAAAAAGGATTATTTAAGATGTAATGCGGTGGCTGCTTATGCTACTCACTCAGTCTCTTGAAAGAAGAATCATTGTCGTGTGTTGTCATTCTAATACAATATGTGATTGCTCGTCTGCATAAATACATGAAGGAGAAAGCCAAAGCATAAAAAATTCTACTAGAAAAATTTAAGCTTCAATGATTCCATTTTTCCGGAACTGGCACTTGTTTAATTTTTTTCTTTTTCCGTTCAAAGTTTTAATAAACCATGTTACTACAACCTATAGAACATGAAGTCTGCATATTGGTAGTACTGAATTGTAAATCATGTCTTGCTCTGATATATGAAAAAGTATATTGAAATCTCAGTAAGCAAGCTGTAACGTCTTTTCCTATTCTACAAAAGCTTCTGTTTTCTCTCTTGTCGATTGGAAAAATGGGCAGGAAATACGGTAAACCCAGACAAGCAAAAGCAATATCCGTTTTCCTTTCGAATGAATACAAATTTATTAACAGTCAGATAATTCATAGAATTCTGGAACTGTCTTGTCTTTGCTTCAGTCCATTTTGTGAAATTTAATAATTTTTATAGTCAGTAATCATAACGTTGCATTTTATGCAAATAGGCGTTGAATTTTATTTCAGCGTATTTGCTTAAATTTTTTAAAAAATCTTTTAAACTGCTATTAGATTAAAAACTTTTTTACGATTGTTTTAGAAGTACAAACCGTAAGTAAAATATGAAAAATCCTTTTTTTAACAAGTAATTTTCATTCTAAATAATCTGATACGTTAAGTGGCTATTGTGTTATGCAAAATTGCGCTTTATTTTGTGCATTTTAACGTACTATATTCACCTTTGCTTTTCTAATGCACCGTAAAAACTAGAAACGGTTTCCAAAGATGCATTGGGCCATTTTTTAGACTTTTCTTTGTGGAAAGAGCGGAATGCCAGACCACATCACACACTTAATTGTAATTGTATGAGAGGAGCAGCAACAGGAGAAAGAAAAGTTCGCATAAGCAACTGGTAAAAAAGTAAGTTGAACTTGCCAGAATGCACAATGCAAAATATTTCAAAGACTAGCAGTAACAACTTAGCGGATGTATAAAGCATAGTTATTGCCCTTGTAGTCCTAACTTTATATCGTGTAAACTCTATACCTGAATTTTTTATTTCACCCTCACGTACTGACATGCGGTTGAACGTGGACATGAGTATGACAAAAAGAAAGTGGGAAAAGTTGCTTTAAGTTTCCATTTAATAAAATGTACTTTATGCAGATGCATAAGTAGGCCAAAATAAGTAGGAAAGATAAATGCAAAATCCGACTGTGCATCCTTGCTTGCCGATCTCCAAAATCTTTTTTCTTTAACCTGATATCATGTTTTTGGAGAGGGTGGTTGTTTTTTTATGAAAACGGTGGAGGAGTTGTTGCTTCAGGATGGGATATAGTTTTTGGGTGGTAGAGTTTAAGGGAGCGCCTTATGCAAATACATTTAAATGGTTGAATACGTGAATGCGTATATAAATGTGTGCTATTCTAAACCCTAGAAGAACAAAGTCGTGCTCTCCTTGAAAAACGATCAAGATGAAATAGAAAAGGAAATCTCTTAGGGAATTGGACTTACATGGGAGGGAGAACATAAAAACTGACACTGTGTAACATTGGGGATCTTATCAAACTTGAGCTGCTATTTGAATTTCATGCAAATATATAAGAACGAAGTAAGAAAGGGTGGATGATGGCATAATACTTAATGAAAATAAAAATGTTTTAAACGCTGTGCGTAATTCGTAACCATCCTAGTATAAAATTACTAATAAAATAAAGAGATCTATAGTATCATGTATGTATAAAACATCTCTCCGATTGCAAAATAAAGGGGAAATGAGAACAATCAAAAACACTTGAAAACGAGGGGAAAGTTGATAAGAGAAAACCTACTTTCATGAATAAAGATATGATACGATGGTTATGCCAGCGTCTTGTAGTAGATTATGCAAGGTTTGTTATTGTAGTTTTTATGAAAACCTTCTCTCGGATGTCCACTTCTCCATTGCAAACAATGTCAACATCTTATGCTAAAATCAAGTAGTGTGGAATACTTTGTCTATCAACGTGCTTTTGTAATATGGTCAAAGGATATTTGTAGGTAAATAAAGTTTGGTGAGTAGTTGGTTTTCAAAGAGAATGTATAGGAAGTGACTACGGCTGACTGTTTGTAAGTGTGCTATTATGGAAACATTTTTTCTCTGCAATTCTATCAGAGAAAATGAAAAATCCAATCTTTTTTTAGAAGAAAACAAATTAGCATTAAAAAGCACACATGGTACGATACCTGGCTTGATAGTATATTTAATTTTTTGTTCTCTTAATCCCTTGTACTTTCTTTTCATTTTATATGGATTTTAGACAGAAATGTATGATTCATTAGAAAATGAAATGTACAGGAAAGTTGTTTCTGTATATATAGCCTATATATTATACTGGTATTTTAAGAAAAAATGATTGATGCGATGGGAAATGATGAATTAGGCAAAGGAATTAGTGAAAAAGATGGTATTCAGGGAAACTCTTCCATGTATTAATTTCCCGATTCATACAAAAGCAACTAATATAAATATTATAAACCTATGGATTTTTCTGGTATGAATATGCTCACTCTCAGTTAGTTCTTTTTTACTCTTCAAGTTTTTTAATTTCAAATGAAAAAAAACGAAAAGCATCTTGTTTGAGATTAGACGGCATGCGATGACGATGATGATACAGAGAAAGGAGAATTATAAAAGCAGGTAAAATTTTGTTTAATAATAAAGTAATGTCTAAGT
>JAANSO010002987.1:0-12289 GCA_036507315.1 Lepidocyrtus fimetarius | reverse complement strand
AAATCTTTATTTCCATCGGTTGAGCTTGGCGAGCCACTTGACGGAGAGGGTGAGCCTTGTGGTCCCGGTGAGGAGTTACTACTTAAAGAGGATGGCGAAGGGGAAGATTCTTCGTGACTGGGAGGGGATGACGATGACAGTTTAAGTGGGGAAACGTCCAATTTCTCTGTTGGTGATTGAAGATGATTTAAATGTTCATTACTGCTCGAACTTGAGCTAGTTCCACTGCTGCAGCTTCCCCCAATTATATTTTGATGCGGATGGTGATGATGATTATGCTGATTTAGATGGAAACTTCCTTGCCGGCCGTTATTGCTGTGATGACTGTGATGATGGTGACTGTGAGAATTTTGATGATTTCTGTTGTGATGATGATGTCTATACGACCTTTTATGATTAGCTCCTGAGCCGCCTATTGATCCAAATGTGGAATTGTATGTTGTACTCCGAATCAAAGGTGATCCGGTGTACAATCTCGTTGTCTGATTAGAACCTCCGTTGTTTCCCGGTCCATACGATTGTAGGATTCCCCTGATGGTTATTGGGAAGAGGAGGTCCATGATTCTTTAGATGAAGAGGAGCTCCTCCAGGATGTTGAATATGTGGTGGACCAGTTGGACAAGGTAAATGAAAATGACTTGGATGATGTGGAGTCAAATGAGGTGGCGGATGGTGCTGCACTTGCTGATGACGGTGCTGAGGATGAGGCGGTGGAGGTGGATAGCGATGTTGACCTTGCTGCTGCTGTTGTTGATGGATGATGATGTTGATTATGTTGATAAAATCCTCCACCTGTGGTAGTGCTACTACCGCCGTTAGAGGTGGGATTAGTATTGTTTCCGTTGTTGGTGTTGTTGCTGCTATTATTATGTTGATTATGACGGATTAGCTTCACTCCAGTATAATATGAGATTCGCTGATGGCTGTTCAGCTCCGCTGTCATTATCATACAAAGGCGGAATCATCCACGATGCTTTTGGGGAGACCACACGAAATGGTCACCGTTCCACCCTCAACAAAGTAGAAAAGAAAAACAACCACAAGATCAAAAAATTAATTCAATTCTTTTCCACTGCCGTTAAATTATTGCATCAAATAAAAAATTTGCTTAAAGATTAAAAATTAATGTCTATAATATAAGATAAAAGTAAAGCTATAAACATAATTTTATTAGCTTAATCTTTGCTATATTTTATTTCATATAAACCCAATGACCTACTTTTGAGACGTCAAGTGAAAAAGTTGATGTTTCTCTTTCGAAAACATTATCTTCAAAACCTTGATGTTTATTTTTTTAAATAGAATTGTTTTAATTTAATTGACTTTTTAAAAATGCCTTAAAATAAGAGTTGCATTAGTGTACTGCTGGACTGGAATAGGATTTTTTGCTGGTAAATATAGGTACAAATGTGTTTTGTGTTAAAGTTTTCACTTTAACAAAGAGGGTTGAGCAGTACAGAAAAGCAGAGACGCTTTCGAAACAAGTAAAACTGACAACTTATCTTGGTAATAATATTGAATGTCGTGAGTAGTGTCGTGACACACTTTTGCTTCCGGCATGTACCACTTTCAACTAATGCTATGCAAGCAAGCCTTTTTAATGCTGTTTTGTTGATGAGCAAACAAGTGACTTTCACAATATTAGGCTTGCTTGCATATTTGCATGACATTTGTTACAATAATAATGGGCAATAATAATAACAACTTTCTGCTTGCTGCTCTTGTTGTTTCTGCATTTATCATTTATACCTAAAATCTATCAATATCTAGTTCATCTCACTTATCATATTACTAGCAATTTGAAAGCGTGTACCTTCTGAAAACAAGAGAAAATCTGCACCATGTGACACCACAACTGCCTAAAGTCTCCAGCTTTACAGAGTTCTTTCCTTCTCCAACAATGTGGGAAGGAAAGAAATGGCTTATTACGGGTTTTCTGACGTGTCGATACCAAATTGTACAGAAATTTTGTCGTCAATTCCTTTTCACCTTGCCCCAGTCCCCAAATTGAAATTTTTAATAGCCGCTCGTAAACTTTTAGTAGGATAAAGATTGCGGAACGTTTTATAACTCTTTCAACAATCGTATTTTTAAATGTATTACTACGGCTGTTTTAGCAGCCTTTGTTCAAATAACTGATATGTATGTAGAATCCGCATTTTCACATATTTTATTTGCCAATTAAAACAAAGTCACATCCACCTTTCCACACTGTTAATAGGAACATCACCTCTGAAGAAGATTCCGAAATTTTAGTTCATTTCTTCATAATCCATGCCACCATAAGACGGTTATTGAATGTCCAAAATGATAAGGGGGTAAAACACACCGACAGCAACTCACTTCGCCACCAACAGCTATACACCATCACATCATCTGAACTGAGCAAATGCAGAAATAATCAATCCAATCGAATATTATTTGTTTGCCCAAAGTTAGTAACGACAATTCGTTCAAATTTAACAATCCAAGAACAAGTCCAATACGATTCAATCAATGCGATCAAATTCAATCAGTAAACAGATAAAGTTGACATTGCTAATCCTCATATTATCTTCTTTAAAAAGTCACCAACAACAACTATTCACCTTTCTTTCCCCCACACGCACCTTCATCTCATCTTCTTCAGCACACGCGCTTGTGACTACAATCATGTATCCCAGAAAAAAGCTAAAAAATGATTGTTGACTCTTCTTCTTTCCTCCTCCTCCTCTTTAGCTTTTATTTTCATGTAAGATTGATTGGCAGCAGTGTAGTCCCCAGCGTCAACAATTACAATATTAAACAGGCCAAGCAACGCTGTCGCAGCAACAACGACAAATGTAAAACAATACAGTGAGTAGTCAGTCACCAAATCACCATTACAAAGACAGTCTTTTCGCTCTAACCTCAGATCTGCTACTACAGGAAGAACTACTATTACAAATACTGCCGTTTTAGAAAATCTGTCACACGTTTGACAGATCTCATCACAATCATCATCTTCGTCACCGTCGTCACTCACTATCACCCTTCTTCCCCTGCGTATGCACTGTCTCTTCAGCTTTTCCTACTTTTCATACTCCTCTATTCAATATTTGAAATTTACACGCACACATTCACTCATACAAATGCAAACCAACCATATCATCCTCCACACTCACAAACAATAAAACACTACTGCAAAAATCACCATTGTTGCTGATGATGATAATGAAAAAATAATAAAATTGAGGAGGTTTTCTATAGTGTGTCTGTGTGTCAGTAGTAGAAGTAGTAACAAAGTTAAGCAGTACGGAAATGATTAAGTTGGGGGTTTCTATCATTATCCTCATCAGAGATTCATCCTTTTACAACAGCTTGTTGAAGCCTGGTGGCTCGGTTAACGCTTTGCTTGTTTTTTTCATATTGAGAAAAGGAGAGCATCATCAACATCGTTATTACTATCAGCATTTTGCAACTGAACGCTTTTTACGCTATTTAGTTAGCTCGCATATATATATAGTCATCATCACACTTTACCAAAGCTTATCTGAAGCTGCTCTTCCTTCTGTATACTTTTTGAAGTAGCTGCAGTGCATTATTGCAAATTGCAACAATGAGACTAGGACAATGCTAATCTTGGATCTGTACCGCTCGTTGGCGTATAGTTTTTCATGCTTAATGTTATTATAACATGGTGAAATGCATTTGTATACTGTATGATGAAGTATGAAATTGACGTTGTAAAAGTTATAGCAATACGCTTTTTCAGAGGGGGTTTAAAGAAAGGGATGTAGAAAATTTATTGGGATAAGTCGCACGGATGTGGATATTGTGTATTGAGTACGTTTTACATTGTTGCAGAAAAGAAAAATTTGTAAAATTTTATGTAAAATATGTAGTAAAAAGTATTGGGAGGAAGGAGTAAAGCACGGTATAGAAAAAGTTTCAAAAGTTGTATGCGTGCAATTTTGTGCATCCTTCCTCTACCCCTTTTTTATTCAATTTAATTCCTCTTTTCTCTTTTGGCAATGAGACAATAACACTGTGAGAAGAAGTGTGAGTTTTTGCTTTTGATTTCCCTTTAACCCACTCATCATCGTGCAGCTAGATTGGATTCATCTTGGCATGACTTGGCAAAGTTAAACACCATAGAATAGGGAAAAGTGTGTTAGATATGTTCTTTCTCATTGTTTTCCTTGTCTAGTCATTCTAGTGAAAAGGAGAACAATTTTTTCATAAAGGATTATAAGTAAGCTTAAATATGAGGAGAAGGAGGAGGAAGAAGAAGATTGAGACAAGGAGAAAAGACTTTTCACAAAATTCATTTCAGGTTTTTGAATTTTAAAAAGAAGGATGAATAATCAATTCTTTATGATTTCTGCTTTGCTTCACTGCACTCATGCCATATTCAGTCTCTTTTCATTCATCTTCCTTTCCTTTATCATTATTTGTTATGAAGTTGAGGGAAAATAGTTTAAGTCTAGTTTTTATGTGCAAGCAAATCGATATCTTGCAAAATTGAATGTCAGTCTTGTAAAAAGTCCACACCTACTCAATGGACTACTTTTTCTCAAACCTAAAACCTATTATTACCAAAACGACAATGCAGTATTGCACAGATTTTTATTGTTGCACTAGATAAATTTTTAACTGCCGGCAATGCCAAACTTGGTACTATTTTAAATACAAGTATAAATGCTGACGTTTAGAAGCAAGCTAATGATATGACAGCTCTTGATACTGCTAACTTTTCTGAAATCTTCAAACAATGTGCTTTGGGAAAAAATTTCTAGGTATTTCAAAGAAGTGTGGAGCTTAATAAAATAAATCTTATTTTCTTGAATTGTTTTTGCTCAGTCATACTCGCTCTGTTGCTAATGCATGCAAAACGTGCAAAATATATCATCACCATCCTCATTTTTATTCTTAGCAAAAATTTTCTTGTTTAAAGCATGCAACGCAACCTGATTTTTGCTGCATTTAACTACTTAATACCAACTATTTTCCTGTGATAACGATTATTTTGCCTAGTGTTAAAATTTTAGACAAAAGTAAATAAATTGTAGCAAAGACTTATCATCTTCTTCCTCATCTTCCGTTTGAGACTCCTCCTGTGTAAATTAATAGCAAAAGGGGATTTTCGTTAGAATGAATCAGTGTTATCAACAAAGTAATCATAATTCTATTCAACAGTTCTGCATGTTTTCATGAAGAAGGGATCACGTTGAATTTTGAGCAAGCGAAATGCAGTAGCTATGAACAAACAACGAAACAAAAATACGCATGATTTTTTAATAATATATATTTAAAAAGTAGCATACACGCTTTCTATTCCTCTTTTTGAAACACCTTCTAAAAAAGTAGTCAGTTTTAAATTTGAAACTTGGTTTTCTTGTTAAAATCTAGTTGTTTAAGAAAAAGATAGCTTTTGAGCCAAGCAAGTCTACTATAAAAGTGGCTAAACGACAGTTTTTCAGCTCTAGTCGTGTCCTCCTTCTTTGAGCGCTTCCTCCTTTCATTCTTGTCAAAGGTTTCAAAGGAAAAAGATGAGGAGACAGAAAAAACCACATTGCTGAATATGAGCCACGTTTTCTACATTTCATCTCAAATTCGAAAACCTCAACTTGAAATGATTTTATGATTAAATGCATTTTCTATCTTTTTTATCAATTCTTATTCTTAATCCATTTTATTGGCGGTATTGACAACCCTATTTTTGTGAACAAATTTAATACTTTATGCACATTTTCCTTAACTCGTGTTTTTAAATGCTATATTGNTATTGACAACCCTATTTTTGTGAACAAATTTAATACTTTATGCACATTTTCCTTAACTCGTGTTTTTAAATGCTATATTGTATAAAATTTTTATACCTTACTTACGCACTTAACGGTTGTCAATCCTCTCATATCATACAAAAATATGAGCCACTGCCCTAGTCCTCTTTTTACTGCTTTTATAAGTCTTTAAAGGGCAGAAATTATGACAAATATTAGCAAGGAAGTGTTTTAAAAGGCGCTCATTTGTTTAACTTTAAAAGTGACTTTTCATTTAAACCAGTGCCATTAATGTCAGTCATGTCAAGATAATTATTGTGTCGTACCATGTCGCATTTAATTAAATGAACTCCCACATCTTCAAAACGCATGTTTTTTATTTTTTTGAAATAAAGTAGAAAAGTGTAATTTCAAACTTTGTTAAACTGTGCATAAACAATCCTTTTTCATATATTTCATATTTATATTGCGGAAATATTTCATATTTAGCAATACTGAAACAATGAAAGCAATTTTTATTGCAATAGTCGCATTGCACACACAACAACAATTCACGCATGTAATCATAGAATGTCAATTGGGCAAGGTATAAGAGCGACATGAAAATAACAACCAAATTTGTTCACAAGCGTCTGATAAGAATGAGCTTGCTTATCATACAATGCACCTATCTAAAATATTTAAGAGTTTCTTATTTTCTGCTTTAGTCTTTAAGTTTAAAAGGCCGGCTCCTCATGATTTGTTAATTTAACCATATTCAATGTTGCTGAAGGTTTTGCATTGGTGCATTTGCCATATGATAAAATGAACGTTATAATAATAACGTGATGCTTCTTTCCTTTTCATTCTTATCATATTACTTTATTACTATTATTATTATGATAAAACCCATTCCTATTTTTTTAGCTGACCCGCTGACACACTAAAGAATTGCAATTGCTATAAAAGAGAAAAGACAATGCATGAGGTGATGACGATAATGATTATTGGCTTAAACAACAGCAAGAAATTGAGGATTGCAATGTGTATTTCTACACTCACGCATAATTTTATACGCAATTCTCTCAAACTCTCATAGTTATACGCAAACCTACAACAGCATACAGCATATAGTTCAGTGATTATGATAAGTTCTAATGTTGATAATCTGTGTAGCGGCATTTGTTGTCTGTGCGTAAAAATGGATAAGTGTGCCTTGACAATTCTCTTTTATTTTATTGTTGTAGAACAAAAAGATTTACACCTCAATTTATGTAGGTAAATCCTCAAGTTTTAAAAGGCGATTAATATAAGGTGTAGGAGGAAGTAGAAAAGAAAATTAATTTTTTCATTGCTTTGTTTGAGTACAGCCCTGAGTTGGTTTGACAGTTAAGTAATGTAACTCGGCAATGCCACTCATATTGACATTTACTTTATACTTATTGATCAAGTTAAAAAATGTCACGACGTGCGTGTTTATACAGATATAACACACATTTCAAAACTTTGCATTTCGCAGTAATACAAAGCATAAGCTGTGTAAGAACAAGAACTTCGAATGCATTTTAGAGAACAATAGATTTTGAAATGGTATGTAGACTTTGTAAAATTAATTTTTTCATCATCATCGCCAGAGCGCAGTTTCCATTAGCTATATCATTATTATGATAATTAGAATTTTTCTTTCAGGTTCAGAAAAAATTGAAAACTGTATTAGTAGAACACGAAAGGTAAACAAAGGCTAGTAAACAAGAAGTATTTAGCATGCAATAAAATTGCAGCAGCGATGATGACAATGATAATCATGATGATGCCCTGTCGCTTTGTGATCCCATGTATGCAGTGCCAATCTTGGCGTGTGCATAATGACGATGATTAAATCAAGGAAGGTAAAGGAAAGAGTGTTTGAGTAGTAGTATAGTAATAAGTTAACAACAGTAGTAAAGTATATCAACAAAGTCATGTTCCCTTGTCAGTCCTGTTCTTTATTTTAAATCTGTCGAATTTCATTTGGTTAAAGTTTCCTTTGAAAATGAGAACAAGTTAGGGGGAGGTAAATTAAAATTTTGTTGAGTGAGACACAACAAAGAAAGAAGAAAAGAAAGAGATAGCCAGTGAATGCTGCTAATAATGCAATGCAAATAAAAGAAAAACCGGTAAATAAATATAGGACTTAATGGTGATTGAAAATGAGATATGACCCTTCGATAGCATTTATTATTATGCTTGACATCGTAGGGTATAAAATGTAGGAAGTTGACCAAGCCAATATTAATATATTAAGTCTAGCCTAGACTTTAATTATTTCGCTATTTTATAGCTATTATTATTGCAAAATGAATATTTAGAAGGCAATTTTTCTAGTTTTAATATTTTTGCATGCGCAAAAAAGATTAAGTTAACATTTGTTTTAAAAGTACGTTTATAAAAACGAAAATATATCATTTTAACCAAATCATATATTTTTGCTGATTGCAAATTTCTGCATTTGGCTGAACCAGAAACACAGTTTCCTTTCTGTTTCAAAGGATTTTCTTTTGATAAAATTATTGCTCTTGTTTTGAATAAACCATGTGTGGGTTTATTGGGTACAGTAATTCTCTGTTTATGGATGATGAGAGGAGCCAAGAAAAAAGTAACTCGCCTCACAATCACATTCCCTTTTGCTATTAAAGCTGCCCAACAAGAAAATTTGGAATTGAAAGTAAGTTGCGAGCCAAAAAAGAAAGAAGATTTTTAAAACGAACTTAGCACATGCAATACGCATGATTCAATAAAGCTAATACAGAACTAGTTACAAGGAAGAATGATATGAAAACTTTTAGATTGATAAGTTACTGATAAAAAAGCCGAGTGAAATTCAACTGATTTGTGTATACGTAAGGCACTGATTGATAAGAAGGTGGGCTTCATGATGATCTGATTAAACTGTTGTTGAGGAAGGTAGTAGTAATACTAGTATAAGCAACCATATAAGCTTGTTGGTTTACACCTTCCTTCCCTGAAGCAAAAAATACCAATTTAAATTTTAAACGGTTTAAAACATGAAATAAGATGGTAATCGTATATCGTCTGTAAAATCTTGAAGAGCTTGTTTGTTTCTGTTACTGCATGAATTGATTTTTTATTGTAATTTTTTCTTCTAATTTAAGTTTTAAACGGTTTAAAACATGAAATAAGATGGTAATCGTATATCGTCTGTAAAATCTTGAAGAGCTTGTTTGTTTCTGTTACTGCATGAATTGATTTTTTATTGTAATTTTTTCTAGTAAAAATTACTTTTGCTCTCCTTTTACTATTTCACTTGCACTTATTTAGTCTTGTTAAAAAACAAGCTAGTATTTATAAACAACACCTAGGGAAATACAGTAAGCATTATAATTAATGATAATTTTTACAATTATCTTTTCAAGAAGGAGAATAGTTAATCAGGTTTTTAAAAAGGGAAACATTCTTTTTAAATCGTTCCTGCTTAACACATTTTTTCTTTGAATATACGATATGCATAATGGGACATGATCAAGAAAATACAACATCATAGGTTTAAATTTAAACAATGTTACTTTCAAAATCTTGCCAGTTGTGCCTAAAAATAAATTCTTGACGAAAAAAGCTAGCGCTTATTATCATCGTCACCATTAATCATAAAATATAACTCTTGAAAAAGAAAAGACAGCCTATTTTCCTTTGCTATCTCATAAAACAGAAGGTATACGCAACTTTGTCAGTTGCCCAAAAATAACAATCAATGACAAATGAAACGCTTTCAACATTAATTTCTAGTTTAAAAAATTCTAGCCTCAATAAAGTAACGCAATATCGAACCCCAAACAACAAAGCGACACCAGATAACCAGCAAGCAGCCTACAAAGCCATATAGCGAATATGGACAGTCCCTGTTGGGAATAAGGAGTTTATGCTGAAATCAAAAGGTAAAGTATGGAGAGATTATGTAAAAGGGAACCAGGAAGCGACTCAATTTTGTTTAAATTGTTGAGGTTGACTGAGGCACTCGTATATTGTTACACGGCACATGGTACGCAGCAAAACAAACAATCGTTCCCATCACAAGCAGTAACTTTTTTTGATGCAGTCATCAACAATGACCGTGTAATAATTGCATATTATTTGCATTTTTATATAATATATAACTAATGACAGCATATCCCACTACATAGTAAATAGATTTATTAAAAGAACTTTAAAAATTAGCTTCATTTCAAATTTTTATAATACGAACTCCGTTCTTTATCTGTAATTTTGTTTTGTTCTATTTTGTTTTGTAACTTCAATTACTTTTGCAATATTGACAAAGCGCGTAATAGCAAGTTTCGTTATGGCATATTTTCAATTTTGAAACTCGCATGGACAGGCCAAATCAGTAGGTATGAACGCGACATCACAAAAAGATTAAGAAATGTTCAACTGTAATCATTTTCACAAGCACTTGTGCTTGTTTGGAAAGTCTCTTCTTGTTGTTGTTGGTGCGGCTAGTTTACCGGTATAATGTCGGACAACGTACTTCATAAGACTTTTGATTGCTCGATTACGTAATTCAAATTGGCCAAAAGTTGATCAACAATCCCAAATTATAAATTGCAATATAAACCTGCAAAAATAAATCTTTAAAAATAGTACAGCAGCTGAAATCCAAACGGTACATGTATAATTTGCAGTTTTATTTCTAAAAAATCAAATGGTTTGTTGCACAAGAAAGAGCGAACGTTTTACTAATAAATCTTGTTTAAATGTTCATCTTTTGCTTAAAATTAGAAATATTTGAAAGAAGGCTTTAATTTAAACTAATTGCTATGATAAGATATATCTCTGCCTTTGATTATTTTAGTTTATTGGCTGATTTTTTAAATAAAAATCTAAACGAAAGGGATAACGATTTTTTTTGTAATTCTGAACAAATAAGTTATAAATTAGGGTGTTAATTTCCACATTGTTCGCTTGTTAATTTCACAGATTAAAATCCTTACAATTTATTGAACATGAAAGGAAGGAGATGAGAAATAATGTTTGAAGTTTTGTACCCATAAAGCCAGATTTTTAAAATCCTAAAAATAAATGATGAAAAAGAAAAGTAAACAATATTACCTACGTCTTTATGTATACAATGAAGTAGGTATTTAAAGTTTTAATTTAAAAATTAATCAATAAAATTTGAAAAATTTGGGGCAAAAATTTCCTTATTTAGTACGTCACGCTACTTACTGCTGTCAGTGCTAAACGCTATCTATTTAACGTGTGTATTATCAAGAACAAGATCATCATTAATCATCACATCATCCGCTTTGTTCTTAAAGTTTAAACAAAAAACAGCTTCCTTTTTGAAAAGCATAAAAATGTGCGTAGTGTAATACGGAATAGCAACGCAACAATGATTTTTGTTTGATATGATATGGCTTTGTAAAGCGATGTAATTGGAGCATCTCATCATCATCCTTTTACTCGCCCAGTGGCAATACCAAAATCAGCGTCATAGAAAATTGAAAATAAACGAGAAAAAGTAGATCACAAAAGTTAATCAGCTTCAAAATGAGTTCCATTGTCCCCACAATACCATCAGTGATATCACCGTCCAGGAATTGAAATCAAAGTCAAATAGCCAAAATGACCTAAGTAGCATTTGGCATCATCACCAGCAATTAAGTTAATGATAAAAGCTATCATTGTTCTAGCTTCCTTTCTCATCATCCAGTATTAAATCTCAATAAAATCATGACAGACTTCACTTTTCCCATTACAAAGAATAAAATGGAGGATAAATCAATACTATAATTTGTTTTACTAACGCCTAGAAAGCTACAAGGGTGAGAGACAGTGGGTTAATTATAAAGTGGGTTGCTGCGTGGGCGTGCACTTGTAGGGAAATTAGTACAAAGGATAGAAATCAGAGACAAAACCTTTCCCATTTTGTATGATGATGATGATTCATTTGCAATTTTGATTTAAACGGAAACTAAAATTATTGCGGATTTGTATGGGTTTTTGTTATGCGTACGAAAGAATTCAATGTGCTTCCTTAACTTAAGGGATATGTGATTTTGTTGAATTTCTCTTCAAATGTCTCCATAAAATGTTGTACTTTTAATCTAAATTAGTACTGACTGCTAGATCTGTAAATATGGCAGCAAAAGGACATAGATAAGAACTAAAAACACCAGTAGCTATATCCACTCATACAAATGATCTCAAATGAATATAGATGAAGGTAGTAAGAATGTTAATTGTCTGTCATGACAGTTGGACTCTTAAATAGATTTTTACTCTTCCTCTAGTATGTGTAGATTTTATATACGAAAATAAAAATGTTCATGAAAAAATCTACTTTAAGTACTTGCTGACTTACTTTTTCTGCAATTTCGAATAATTTTCAAGAGAAAATAAGAAAAAGTTTTTGTTTAATTTATCTTACTTCCTTTTAGCTCGCTTATTTTAGTCAGTTATTCTTCACAATTATAGTCCTACTGATAATCTACAAACTAAAACAGAAGAAATTTTGTTAGTAATGAAAACTGCTCAAGAGGAACATGTCAATTTGTCTATAAAGGAAGACA
>JAANSO010002986.1:0-12295 GCA_036507315.1 Lepidocyrtus fimetarius | reverse complement strand
GACACTAAGATCTGTAGATTGGTCACAATTTGGAAACTTCCAGAGCGCAAGGGGATTGGAGATTCTCCAGAGAGATCTTGATGGCTCAAGCTGAAGATCAAAACAGAAGATGGTGGTTTTATATTACGAAGGTAAGCTTATTTCGAAACAAAAAAAATCTTTTAAACTTACGACACTTCTTGCGATGGAGCTAATGTGGAACCAACGCTAAAATCAAGTACCTTTGGATGATTTACCTAATAGTAAATATAGACACTTTGATTGCAATTGGTGATGGAGGTTAGATTCAGATATTGAAAATCTACCAACGTAAAATACTACTTACAAAGAATCGAAGAACTTTAGGTCCTGTTTGAGGGTTCCCTTTAACCTTAAATGAGCGCAGCTATAAAATTACAAATAGTCTCATTTATATTACTGATCACCTATGCAAAAATGTGATAGACAAATCGTTATTTTACCATCATTTTTTGAGTGAATGAATAGACTAGCATAATCTTTCCAGTTCCTTTTCCACTGATAAGCTTCTTCCCTTGCATGAAACTGCCAAACGAGGTTGGACTTAAATCATTGAGGCAGTAGCTGTTCTCTTGATCAATGTACGGAGTCACGGAGCTAAGTAACTTCCCTGATGCTGCTGTAGAAGGAGCCGTGGCCGAACTCTTTGAAGGAGTGACCTTTCGAATTTCAATGTCAGCATATTTTAGCTTAGCCTCAAGGTCCTGAGGATTTGCCCCCTGCATAAAGACAACCAAAAAATCGTAATGAGTAAAGAAAGAATTTGGAAATATTTTGTGTTTGTGATTCTTTCTCTGTTACCTGAACAGTTTCCATCACGGTTTTGTTGTAAGAAATGACAAAGAATGGAACTCCTCGAACATTGTACGTCATTGCCGTATCAAAGCATTTGTCAGCATCCACTTTTAGAAAGAGTGCAGAAGGGTACAAGCCTGCCATGGCCTCAAAGACAGGTTCCATAGTTTTGCAAGGTCCGCACCAAGCTGTGGAGAAATCAATGACAACCAATTCGTCATCTGCCCCGTCCAGTAGAGCATGGAATTCATCGTCATCTCTGACAACTTTGAGGTTTGACATATTTTATCAATTGATTTATACTAATTTATGTCGGAAAACGTGTAATTGCATTCAACAATAGTATAACTAATAAAAACACATTTCTGTACAGATTAGTTCCTTGCTAATAATCGAACCCTCCGAAATTGAGAAATGAAAACAAAATTGGGTACATTAGTGAAATTGTCATTGGTGATTGATAAAGATCTGGTGGAAAGGAAGTTAACATAAGCTAAAATTAACCTTCACATACACAATATTGAATTGAACTGGATTTTGATTGTTCCACAAAATGCTAACCCTACACGCTAGTTAGATTAGGAAACGTTGACGGTTGAGAGGATGATAAAATGAATTTAATTAAAATCTACAATCTATCTATCTTTTTTAAAATAACTGAACAAAAACGCTTCTATTCTTCTTACGTTCTTTGCTTCGAATCTTTCTTCCGACTTAAGTATATGAAGTACGGCAAAATTAGCATAATGAAGGAACAAAATTACATAAAAACTAAATGCTTAACTACATGGTTTCGCCTGAAGGCTCATGAATTTACATAATTTCTCGATCATTAAAAGTACGGATAATTAGAATTCGTGCTACTTAAATATTTAGGCGAAATTCAAAATAAGTGTTAATTCTAGTTCACTAGTTAAATTACTGAAGTTTAAACTAACATAAAAAGAAACTCTCAACGTCAATACATTTTATAACATGCTTTTAATTTGTATGAATTTTCAACTATTTAGATACGTAAGAATGTAACAAAGGGTTTGACATTTTATAAGGGTTATTTTAAAGTTAGATTTTACAGGAATTTTTAGACAAATTGGTTGGAATTTAGTAAAGAGGAAGAAGATGAAAAAGAATTATTGAATGTTTAATAGGGCTGTATTGCACAAATCAAAGATGTTCAGATTAGTTTTTCAGTGCGTGCAATCATCATCATCAGTCCAAGCATGATTACTCCGTTGCTGAGAACAAGATGTGAACCTTTGCCGGACTCATTACATAACTCGCCTTGGCAGATGCAGTTTATCTTTTCTCCATTGGCTTGTTGATCCGCGGTAAGACCCTTCACGATGTAATCACTCTGTCTTCCCTCTGCATTGCCCTCTGATAAACACTTCTCCACTTTTCCATACGACGTCACAGAATTCTTTTCGTTTCCAACTGCACAGGTAACCTTATCTATTTCTTCACCATGTTTTTTGAAGCAGTCATAGACAATGTTGCTAACCGGTGCACACCCTCTTTCTATTCCAGAGAACGCAGCAGATTTTCCATCTGTTGAAGCCGGATACTTCCATTTCCAAATAGCACAATACTCACCAGGACATTCTACAGTGTCAGATTTTTCCGTGTCAAGAGCTACGCATTTGTCTTCATTTCCCTCTGTACTTTCTCCCTTACATCTGTAGCATTTAGTTTTTTTAGCTAAAATATAAAATGTCGTGTCACTTTAATTTTCATCAAAATTATACTATTTAATAAGCTTAATTTAATTTCTTACCTAGTTTCACATCCCAATTACACTTTTCTCCATCACAAAAACATGAGAAACCCAACTGACCAATTTGTTGTTGCCAACCTATCATTGATCTTTCACTTGCCTCCCCAGGCTTTGAACCTCCTTCTGACCCTGCAGCACCAGCTCCTTTATTCGCATCAGCTGGTTCACCAGCACTTCCTGAGCTTGCAGGTGTTGCATCCCCTCCAGTAGAAGCAGCATCAGTGGCAGTGGCTTCTGGTGCAGTGTCGTCTCTGCGCTTCCTGCTTTTTTCCTTACATTTGTCAATATAGGCAGGAGAAATGCAGCTACTGACTCCAGCCTTTATTAAACACTTGCCTTCCTTATTGGCCTTCTCAAGTTTTTCAGGTTGCGGGCTTGGATTATAATAAGTATCTTCCTTATAACATCCTCGCTCTTTCAACTTTCCTGTACCACTATCCATTGCAGTAAAACAAATGCCCGATTTACATGGTTTTGTGGCATCAGTCTCTGTGAGTTTGTCACAGGTCTTGTCGTAAGGATAATTTTCGCCACAACGGTAGCATTCCACTGAAATAACCATGAAAGACAAAAATCATGAATTAACCGAATTTACCTTTTTTAAATCAAAACAACTCAAAGAGTTTTATTGTATGGTTCTACCTGCTGTAATGTTCACGTTGTTAGCAGCAGCCGGTGGTTGAAAGAGTGCTACTCCAAGAACCAATGCAAGAACAAGTACGATCTTCATCTTGGGAGGTCGCAGGGGTCGTGTTGGGAAAAACAGTTCCTTTTTAATTCACAATTAAAACTACGTTTGTGCTATTTTTCACTAATCAATTATGTTCGGAAAATTAAATATGTACGGTTGAGTTCAAAAAGTAAACTTGACACGAAAGGGCAAGTTTTAAAAGTTACAATCTCTCGACAATCCACTCCTATCACTTCCTCTCAATTCGAAAGGAAACAGTCAGGTTTGATTTTTCGTGACGAAGCAAAAGTTAAACATTGTCCAAAAATGTAAAATTGTGAAAAACAAGTCAATAATTTTCAGGTGACGATAGTGACGAGTGACGACGGATGACAATTGACCAAATCTCGTAACAGTTCATCAAACCTCCTCTTACATTGCAAGTATTACACAACTTTATTTGATAAATAGAATGCCGACGTCATAATCATTCTCGTCTTCATTATGACAATTTAGAAAAATGAAATTGTATAAATTAATTGTGGACTGATGCTATGAATCATCAATTTAACTCATGAACTAATTTAATTTTAATTTAAAACATGCCAGAAAAACGTAAGTCAATTCATAAACTAATGCAACTTTTATTGGGGCAATGCAAACACAATTGAAACAACTTGATTAGATTTTATTTAAAGAACACAGTAATTAACAGCATTGATTGATTCTCTCAAAAGGTCTAATAATTAACAACTAACAATGAAAAAAATCTGATTAATTCTAGCATAGTAAAAACAAAGTAAAGTCAATTATATTCCAGAATAGTGTAAAACTCTACAAAATCACATATTCTTAATCAATTATGATTTATTTACACAAGTTTATTGAAACTCAAAAAATAAACTAGAACAAAGTTTGCAAAATATCATCATTCTTTTAAAATTTTATTAAACTTATTTTAGTTATCCTGACTGAAAGAAGTCATCCAGTCTCTCTGATCTGCAGAAGCCGCAGTAGCGGATGCGTAAGAAGGTTAACGCGGCAATGGCTGCAATACCCATTTGAGAATGATGGTGAGGGTAGTGATAATTGGAAGGGTAATTATGATATGAATGATAAGCAGTTGGAGGAACAACGACTCCCGTGGGACCACCATATGAACTTCGTACAGCCCTGTACAAATTGTAAAATGTACTCACTGCGGCAGAATTCGCTGCGGCGGCAGCAACAGCTGCAGAATTATTCGTTGTGGAGGAGGAAAATGCAGAAGGGTGGTCCATTCCCAAATTTGGCGAAGGATTCCCTACAGATCCGGAAGTTGGAACTATGGGATTGGACTGACCACTAAATGGAACTGAAGATGACTGCTGGGATCCAATATGAGAAGAATTTTGAGGAGGAAATACAGAATTTTGTACAACAACATTCGGTGGGGCAAAGTGATTCAGATTGAGCTGGGACGGAGAAGATTCAGCACTTCCTTTACGTTGATGATGATGAGCCAAATTAATTAAAGTTGTGCATGGGCTTCCAGAACTTCTTTTTTGAGATATGTCGGGTAAAGCTCCAGGAAATGTGAGTTGACTTCCACCGCCAATCATTCCGGATTTACTGGGTGTAAGACCGCCAACACCAATTCCGGCTCCGTTGCTACCGGCACTTCCTCCAAAGCTTAGACTTCGCTCATTCCTTCGAAACTTTGCTCGTCGATTTTGAAACCAAACCTGAAAGATTCCAAAGAGAAACTCTGATGAAGATAAGCGTTAATGAGGGCAAGGGTGAACAGGTTTCAAATAATTTGAAGTGTACAACGCTCCCTTAGCTGAAACTTGTATTAAGATTAAAATATTTTTTGGCTAGAGTCCATATTTACGATTTCATAAAATTTCTGTTATTCAAACCAACTAAAAATCTTCAAGTGTTAAACTTAGGTAGGCAAATCTTCCTATGTCATTTCTTTCATATATGTTTTTTAAAATGAGCCGTTTGTATTTTTGGCAAGATGCAATTATTTAATTACACATCCCATATCCTTTCTTCACGCCTTTTCTTACAAATCTAACACCTATTCTGTTGCTATTCTAATTCAATTTGTTCCTCCTTTCCTTAAAACTAGATTTTCTCCGTTAGTTTTGCAGCTAAACGAATGAAATGCGGTAATGTTAAAACAATTAATACTCTTTCATTGTCATCTGAAAGTCAATTACAAAGAGTGACAAATCCTAAAAACTGCTTCATAAAGAAGTTATTTTGTGTAGAGATGGAACGATTTGGAATAACGCATATTTTAGAGAAACAGCATTTTACTTGTTTTTACAAGGCAGAACATGTGTAAAACCAGAATGAAAGATATTTCAAAAGTGATTTGATATTAACTGCGAGATAAAGAAAAATGATACACCTTCCCAAAAAATCTATGTTTCCTTTTGATAAGAACTCTAGTTCAGAACATTCCTTCAAAATGTTCCTCTTGTTTGAGAGGACACGACAAAATGAAGAGGAAAAACATGACAGGGTTGGTTGGCTCCCTGATTTCCCTGTCACATTTTGAAAGGGAAGGGTTACACACAGCGACAGCAAGTCACACACTCACTTTACAACTCTCTCTAAATATTTTTTACAATTTTTTCGCTGCCTTCTTTTCTCCTTCATTTCTACATGGAAAACTTAAAGATTGAACTGTATTCGAAAATTAACACATGTGCAATCACAAGAAGAGTTTACGTGTTGTTTGTTACCTTCATTCAATAGTTTACAAGAGCAGTCAAGAAACTTTCACGGCCCGTCAACTATTTCCCGGTTTTTACATAGTGCCACACAAATAGGAATGCGCAGAAGATAAGAAAGAATTAAAGAAAAAATAAGTTGTTGGTTTTGTCAAAAAAGCTTGACTTGAAAGACGAAGCGGTAAGTGGAATATGAAAAACGAAATTCACGAAAGTTTTAGAAAGTTATTTGAGAAGGTTTGAAGAAACTGACAGGGATGATATGACTTAACTGCGTTTTATCTGATTCTTTAAGAAACTTGTGTGATCCATAATAAATAAAAAAGTTTTGTTTTCATTTACTTAACCTGAACCCTGACCTCCGTCAAGTTCACTTTCCTAGCTAGTTCTTCCCTAGCAAAAGCATCGGGATAGTGAGTCCTTTCAAAGACCCTTTCCAAAGCTGATAACTGTCCTGGACTAAATTGCGTTCTGTTCCTTCGTCCTCGACTGCTCCCTTTATGAGTGTCTGAACTGGATGAGATCATATTAGCTCCCAAGATATTTGTCACTGTGTGACCAACACCGGCCATGCCGTTGCATCCCCCTAGTGGATGATGAAGGGGTTGTTCCAAAGTATTTGTACTTGTTCCACTAAAAATTGAACTATCTTTGCTCTCGTTGTCTTCTATTAAGTCTAACTTTGTTCCGTTTTCTATTATCTCACCTTGCCCCAAAAAATAAATGTTATGTAATGACAGTAAATATAAGGATGATGGGCAATTTAATGTAAATTTTTGCAAAGTAATTATTATGCCAAATTAAGCTTACCTCCCGGCGAAGCGCCGTGATGGTTAAGGCACTGACTTAATTTATCACAGTCTTCTTCCTCCCCACCAACCATGCTAAATACCGGTAAGAACATTATTTAAGCTCGTTGTCGTGAGATGATTATCCTTCCTTTCCACGGCAGTGAGTGAGGGAAGGTTTCCTTTTTGTGGAAGCTTTTTAGCTGCTGAGCTGTGAGTGGAGTGAGTGAGTAAAAAGGCAAAGTGTGAACAGTTTCAATTCACTTCAGAGCCAAATGGCCAAAAAGCAACCAACCTGTTTTACATTATCAAATCAGGCATAACTTCGTCTTCCTCTCTTTCTCCCTCCCATTTCATATCAGAGAACATGCTCGTTGAAAAGAAAAACTGCACTATATTGATAAAGATGCAAATATTGAATGGATTCTCCAAAAATAGTAAAACTGTGAAAATCTACACTTACGTTTACACTTCTTTATATAAACCAAAAGAAGACATGAACTGAGAAGCCTTTTCTATTTCGTCATCTTCTTTCTTCATTTTCCCTCGTAAATCGTACAGATTGGGAGGACAGTGTGGACACGAGTCCAGCCCAATCCTAATCAGGCTTAGCCGCATAAAAAGACAATTTTCAATCAACCGTTTGAAAAAAGAAGCCCGTCTGTGAGAGAGGGTAGGGAACTTGATATGGGGAAGAAGGACGAAGAAGAGGGATGGAAATGATATTATGGAATACGGGGCAGTAGAAGTCATTTTCATTCAAGCTTGTAGTCTCCTGAGCTAATGTGATGGAATGTGGCCCGATTTCCTTTAATTTACTTATTAACTTATGGGAAAATTAAATTAACCAATTTAGGAAAAGGTTAAGAAAAATTCCTTAAAAGTCGTGTTGAAACTTTTAGGCAAGCTTTTGAACTTCTATTAAAAATCATCCTTGACGAAAAGTATTGAAAATGTATTTCAAAGCTTGTTTTTCAAAATGTTCTACTTTCTTACACAAAAATGAATACTTTAATAAGCTGACGACAGTTTATGAGCAATAGTTATAACGAATTTAACACTGTTTTACTTTTGAAAGCCAACCTTTTTCCAGTAAACGATTTTTTGCAACCCCTTCCATGACCAACCTTTACAAACAAACCATGAAAAGACGTAAAAGTTAATTTTTGAAGTTTTTTCACAATATCTTGGTGAATTATGACAAAAAAGGAAGCTTTAAACTTTGTAGCAATATTATCAGTTATTTCCGGAAATGGTTCGTTATTTCAAATTCTTTTTCACATCAGTCATGAAGAGGATGTCAAGCCCTAATTTTTTGCCCTTTCTTTTCTTCGTCATTTACCTCATTTCTTATTTCGAGCATTGCTCTTGCTTTGCATTCTTACTTCGAGAAAAGCCGTATCAAAAATACTTTTTGGTAATTTCATTTGCATTGCCGTTATCATCTGAATGAATTGAACTTTTATGCTATGATCAACAGTTAACGGCCAACATTTCATAATTTCTTTTGTGTCTGTAATTGATAACGACGACGAGGTTAATGTACCTGACTCTGGCTAATCTTTAAATTTTCCATATTATCTCAATCTGTGTCCGGATCCTAGAATCTTTTTATATAATTCTGCATAGATAAACTTTGTATGACTTTGAATGAAGCAAGATTTTGCTACGATGTTGCGTGAGATACAGAGAACGCACGGTCCTGACCACCGTCACAGAACATTTTATTTCCTGGAATTTGGCCTTACATCAAATAAAAAATGTGCTAATGATTAGAAAAGTAATTACTCATGAAATTAAATAAAAAGGGTAGCAATGCCATCATTTCCATACTCCGTTTCTCTGATAGTAAATATTTTTCATATATAATGTTCATGATAATGATGATATTTTAGTTAGATTATCATTTTAAGCTAAAGATCATATTTTAAAAACTGAAAGATGAGATGTTGTAAGCCCGGGTCCGCAAATACAATGTTAAATGCCAAGTAAAACCAAAAAACAAGGAAATATAAGGAAGACATGTGAAAAGATACTTGTGTAATATAAAGTTACAAACTTTGTTTTAATTATTATGCGTACACTCATTGAAAAAAGGTTTGCTCTCGTTTCCTTCTCAAATGAGTTGACTTTTTTTAGATGTCTTTTATAAATAGGTTGCATTGATTGCGCAGAGATTTGAAAGTGAGAGAACGTGCATGGGCATTTGAATGTATTCTTTTTAGGATTGAAAATGTGTGAATAGTGAATGAGAAGAGTTTTTTTTTGTTGTGGTGGTGGTGACAGAAGGCCACCCCAAAAATGAGTAATGTGGGTCCAGCTTGTTTTTTGAAATGAGGCGAGAAGTCGCCAACGGAGAAGATCGGGCACAATTAGAAAGAGATGCCACTGCAACGATTATGTCCCCGTCGTAGTTTTGAAAAAAGTATTTCGTTTCATTCTGATTATGCAGAGAGTAATTATCTTATTTTCAAAGTAATTAAGCAACAATTAGCCAGCAAAGATGCTAATACACATATTTGAGCTAAATCGTCTAAAGGGTGAATGGAGATGATTTCAATAATTGCGTAAAAATTTCTGTAAATTTGAAAACGTTTATATTTTTATTGAAGCGTTTAATTTTATTGCTGATTAACCAAAGCTAGGGCTTATAGCTGACATAGAAATCACGTAAGCTAATAAATTGGATTAAAAAAGGCGATTTCAATTTGCAAATAAAAACACATTTTCTATGTTAATCATTTTGTTTATGTGGGTTGGCCTTTTTATGCAAGTTCAGAGCTGAGTAAAGTTTATTTTATTTTATTTGAAGGGAAACAAATCAGAATGAGAATTTTAACTAGCATTTTTATTGGAAAGAACAGGGGAAAATAACGTGCCAATTTAACATTGCCATCCATCACACTTCAAAATATATCCGAGCCAATATTCAACGTAATTTTAAAAGTTTATAAACTGAAACAGGGAAAACGGAGGTTCTTATAGCTTTGGTTCAATACTGTTTTGTAGCAATAATATTTTGTCATCTTGCAATAAACTATTACTGAAGGATGTATACTACGTAACATCATAAAGTGGTATGATAATTAAATTTCAACGAATAACAAATATGTACATGATATCATAATCATTTGCATATTATGCAATATTATTAAATTAAAAGCTCTGCTTACTATCAAATAGTTTCATAATTTCGTCACCCACTTATAAATACGATTAGTAAATTTCCAGTTCACCTCTGAAAGATTCCTTGTTTCTCACCCTTTAGATCTTTCAGAAAGAAGGGATATGAGCTCATTCACAGCCTAATTATATTTAACGCAATATAATAAGACGGGTATAATGCATTATCTGTATGCAAATGCAATCCTCTAGTTCGATATACATAAAAATAAATCTTTGAAAGTATTTATCTACCTATCACACCGTAAAACTTTAAACAATTCCACCCGGCTCAAATAATCTAGAATTAAAAGCTCAAATTCATATAGACTGTTGCTTATATTCATGTCACGTGTTCTTTATTACAATGTTTGCGTTGTTGTCCTTTTCCTCAACTCCCTTTACACGTAATGTTCATTCACGTCTGCCTTAAAACTGTAGCAAGGGAGTAGTATAATCAGTGTCTAAATATTATTATTGCTCTCCATAAAATCCCTCGTTTTCTACTTTTCCTCTTATGTCTTATGTGGAGTCAAGTGTAGAGAGCAAGCCAAATCTAAAGTCAACAAAAATCTCTAAAACTGGTATAACGAGCAATTGAAATACACGCGGAAATGATCTGATCATCATCTTGATCGGTTGATTACTGATCACTAGCAACTCATCCTATATCTAACTAATACAGTCTGAAACCTAAAAAGCGTGTACAGGGCAAAAATCGGAGTTTTTCAGAATTTTCGATTTTTTTGTAGAAGAAAAAGAGAGTTAACAGATGACATTGCTTGAAACTTTTAAAAAGAATCTCAGCAGAAAATTTTTATTGGTCCGTTGGGAACTCCCTTAATTGCCTCTCCCATATCCATCCTTAAATCCCAACAACAAATCCAAACATTTTAAAAGAGAGAAAAGGGTAGAACAACAAAACGCAAAAATCATGAGCGCAGATGGAACTTTAAAATCTATAGTAAAATACTTTTTATTACGTTGAAAATGCTTAGACTTAAGAGTTTTTAAATTAAACTTACTTTAAAGACATGAATAACTGAATATAGACTGACATGATAAGTCCAAGCAGTAGCAATCAGTTCATTTATTATAGAAGATTGAGCCAAACTTTTTCTCAGTTATTATCGCTGTACAAGCGCTAATTGGTGGATTTACTTAATATTTAAATAGGATTGGAAGGATTTTAANTAAGTCCAAGCAGTAGAAATCAGTTCATTTATTATAGAAGATTGAGCCAAACTTTTTCTCAGTTATTATCGCTGTACAAGCGCTAATTGGTGGATTTACTTAATATTTAAATAGGATTGGAAGGATTTTAATTGAAATTGGATGGAAACAATGAAAAACAAAATGAGGAAAGTGGAGAAACCCATTTTATTCAATTTTAAAATGAGAAGCGAAGGGAAAAGAAGGATGGTAATGGATGAACAAAAATAATTGTGTAAACATTCGAGAATAACAAAAGATTTGAAAGTTGGAAGCGGTTTGACAAAAGATTAGTGAATTTTCTCATGAGTGGTGATGATTTAACAAGCATTGAATTTCAGATGACTATCTCTGGTGCGATAATGATGATGACAATTGCAAGATTCGATTTTAATTATATTATGAAACAAAATTACAAGGCTAATTCTGTTTTATCACCTTTTCCCATGTTCACATTATATTTTTAATAGAGACGCGTTCAACGTAATAAACTTTCCAATTCATAAAAAGGAAAAGGTCGGAACGGAATGATAATTAAAAATAAACGGATATCAGTCACAAAAAAGGTTTTTTTGAGTTAGAAAGAAATACATGCTTTAAGAAATGAGTCGCGCTAACAGTGAAGATCATCTTTACACAGATTATAGATATGATGATGAAATAGAAGTACACAAAATGAATTTTTTCCTCGCTTCGCCTTTTCTTTAAGTATCGACCTGTCTCCGTTGTGTCCTCGCAAGCTTAAATCATTCCATGATTTGTGTTTCCGTTCGAAAAAGATCTTTTTTGGAGGCTTTCAAGCGGAGACTGTGCCTGAAATAGCCAAAAACGTTGATCAAAAATTACATAACCACAAAGTACACATATCTGAATGGATTCTTAATAACAAAACTCAAAACCTTAATGAATGGAATAAAATTTGATTATATAATTTTATAAATTTTACGGGGCATTATGAGACAAATGAAAGCTGCTTATATTCTCGGTATATTTTGTGAGCTCCTTGGGGAATACAATCACTTAGCAAGTGAAATGCCTAGGAATGCAGTAAACTGTAAAAAGTTTCAAAAAGAATCTATTCACCTCTTAAAATTAGCTTTTATCATTCCACACTTCCCACAAGAAATCAAAATAAATTGTAAATCGTGTA
>JAANSO010002985.1:0-12297 GCA_036507315.1 Lepidocyrtus fimetarius | reverse complement strand
CGCATAAGCCTCATAGCATCTGCAGAACAATATTATTTTTTTGAAATATAGACGATATCCTTTTTGTATATAGGTTTTTGAGAATTGAAAGCGGCAAATGTCCTACTGCAATACATTCCTATTGCAAGTAAGTGAAAGTCACGTAGGCACCCACATTTTTTACAGTGACATGCAACAAGGAATACCTCTTTTCTCCCTTTAAAGCCTTTCGTTTCAACGGCCATGTTTTACAAGATAAAGTGCCATTTTAATACAATATTTTAAATGTATGGTCCGATTCATAGGAATCCATTTTATATTGATAAACGTTGTTACAAAAGCTTATACAAAATATCTCTTATTGCCCCTATGTTAGCCCCACTTATCTACCAAAATCCAGGTTTTTTTCTATTCATGCGATTTAATATAAAGCTTTTATGGGTAGGTACAAATAGCTCCCTTATTTGTACACACATATTTAGTGGAAGTAGTTTAAAAACTTTTTCATTCTAGTCACTTTTTTTCTGGCAAAGAAATAGTTCTGATAAATACAGGGTACATGACTATGATTGTGTCCGATTATTAATACCTTGTGCGTCCCCCTTTCATTTTATAACATTTTAGATTCGTATTCAACTCTGAACAAAAAACAAAAATGAGAAAAAATATTGGTGGTCAACCCATAAAATAGCCATGGGGCTTTGTATAAAGAAATAAAAAACTAGGAAAACTTTCTTTTATTATTATATAATACTTTTAGAAGGTAGCATATTACTGAAGCATGGAATTTATTTTAAAAGGTTTTTTAAAAGGTCTGCTTTTTTATTTGTACTTTTCTTCAGGAGATTGGGACAAGGTCTTTCAACACATTGAATGCAAAACCAATGATATATTGTGAAGCCAAGACAGAAACAGGGCTTCTTCTACTTCTTTTATATTAGTATTTGATGATTCGGATAGTCCTCTGAAAAAACATTGCGTAATGCTCACATTGCGTAAGAAGAAAGGTTGCTCGTTAGTGGTGTAATAGTGAACCAACTTCTCAAGGATTACCAAAGGAAAGAAAGTGAAATGTATTTTATTCTTTCATGCAAAAATGGGCGTTTTAATGTTCAAAGTTGAAAAAATTGGGAAAGCATATTGAAAAAGTTTGTCATAGAACAAAAGACTAGATGCTTTGGTGTGTTCTTATACATGACAAAGTAAGTGATTTCTAAAAGCAACTTTTGAATTGAATAGTATACTGAAAAAAATAAAAAGAATAATGAGCAAGCATATTTAGCCAGAGCTTCTTTTTTTGCTTATTCAACTACCGCTGTTTCAAATCTGGCTCAGTTTGCTGACTCCAGCAAAATATACATGAATAACAAAATGAAAAAAGGAAAGGAAGTTAACTATGTAAGATATAGGTTTTTATGAAATGTAAGATTTTGGCGATAATCTCGGCGAGAAAAAATATTTTTTGTAGTTTCTTGTGCTACTAGAAAAATAAGTTTGTTGAATGCAGTCTACCAAATATTATAAATTTGAAAAATGAGAGGTAAAACGTTGTAAGTTTGCCAGGGAAGGCAACTAATTGACTTAAAGTTTAGCATTTTCTTCAAATCTTTCCTCCCACAATTACTTTGGCAAAGTCAACGTAAAAAANTTGCCAGGGAAGGCAACTAATTGACTTAAAGTTTAGCATTTTCTTCAAATCTTTCCTCCCACAATTACTTTGGCAAAGTCAACGTAAAAAAAGAGGAAGAGGGAAAATGGATTCTGGAAGGGGAGAAGTCAAGTCAAAACATGCAAGGGTTTCCAGGAGTGAGAGAAGAGAAAGTTTTTCAATCAAAAAATTCAAACTTTCACTGACTGACTGAGCTTTCATATTGTCCTGGGAGCTGCTGCTATGCTGGTAGTCGAGTATTAGTAAATGCAAGCTGATATTATTAAATGAGCTCGTGTATTCAAGGAAATCCAGGAACCAGCAGGAGAAGAAAAAATCACGTAGATTACAAGGCCAAGGACTGAATAACAAACTATTATGAAAATTCATAATAAGAGAAAGCAAAAAGAGCATTCTTTCAAGTAAATCGCTGAAAATACAATACTGCTGTCATTAATTTCTTTTGTGAATAACTGGCTTTGTTTTGCCAATTTTGTTTCCTAACCTTCAAAAACATCTTTTCATTGCTGAGAGATTAACCTAACGTAAAAACTTGGCAATGTGAATTAAAAGTTAGATTCCTGTCAAGATTAATAAGCTATGGTAATTGCAATTGATAATTATAAGGATGAAGATTACAATCATTAACGACTGGCCTTTTCAGCCACGATTTGAGTATGTTGACCTTTTCATTAATTTCACGGCATATTTCAAGGATGAGCTACCTCTATTGTTATTTTGCACAACAATCCAAAAAGTACATCTATTAAAAGTTATGTGATGGTGCAATTTGTTGTTTCTGAATCTAATTGCTCACACGTGTGCAGTATTGAAGTTTGATTTGATATGTAAGCAAAAGTTTACAACAGGCCACTGACCACCAGCAGAGAAGTACTACTTGAGTAAAACTATTTATTTGATTTGAACAAGAAAAATGTATCTTGACAAGGGGAAAGAGATTGGCAAAACCTGTCTAGATAAAAAAGGTAGCATGATGGAGTTGGAGCGTGGCAAGGAGAAGAAAAACAGGAAAAATGTAATATATTTGAAGTGTAATCTATACCTCCAACCAGATTTCCTCTATTTCCAAGGTTTACTGACAGGCAAAACGAAATAATATGTATCTGCCATCCTGTAAGCCATAAGATAGCAAAAAAGAGATGAATCGCATAATATATACTGCCGGACTATATATACTCACATGTAAAGGCAAATCTTAATGCATCCCGCTTCTTCCAACTGTACTATAACTGTGGATTCATGATTTTTCATATAAGTATCGAATCAAGACATGCACAAAATATACAGTGCCCATTTTTTATCCCGCTTCAAATACAAATGAAAAAGGCTGGAATGTTAAAGTAAGCTGTGTTGTCGGCTTCCAAACTGTGTGACTCGTTCTTTTTCTTTATACATACAACTCTCTTGACTCTTTTTGCTGCTTTTGACTGACATGCTATCGTTTTTTCATCCAACAGCTTTTTTGCCTTGCCTTACCGCTGCGCTGCTGTTGCTTCTTTTTCAATGACTACAGCATTTTACCTTTAAAGTGAAAGTCTTTTTGAGCATGATTCATGATTTTTCATATAAGTATCGAATCAAGACATGCACAAAATATACAGTGCCCATTTTTTATCCCGCTTCAAATACAAATGAAAAAGGCTGGAATGTTAAAATAAGCTGTGTTGTCGGCTTCCAAACTGTGTGACTCGTTCTTTGTGCATACAACTCTCTTGACTCTTTTTGCTGCTTTTGACTGACATGCTATCGTTTTTTCATCCAACAGTTTTTGCCTTACCGCTGCGCTGCTGTTGCTTCTTTTTCAATGACTACAGCATTTTACCTTTAAAGTGAAAGTCTTTTTGAGCACTTTGAACCAAGCAAGAATAAGGAAAAGCACAAGTTTCTCTGTCAATGTCACTATAGCAAGTGAAGCAAGAAATAGAAAGTGTACACATGTTTGTTTGCCCAGCGCCTTTGCTTTACTTCCGACATACATCATCTGGTATGATATTTGGTTGTTTCGGTGTTTTGCTGCTGCTATATTGCAGGTTTCCTGGAAAATGGTAATGGAGAAAGTCACGGATTTTTGCTTGGAAAAAGAAAAGTAAAGTTGAATGAGAAAAGAGAATAATAAAGAGGAAATGCGAGTAGACTCAAACCCGTACCAAAAAGGGCAAGGGAGAAAGTTAAAAAGTTGGCTATTTATAGCTGATAAACATATAGTCCTGAAATATACGTAGTAGTAATAATAATGGAGAGTGCAACTTTCTCCGTTGATTTTTCTTCCTACGCTCATAAGAGTCTTGCATGACTTTCCTTTTTCCAAAATTATGTAGTTTTCCACTATTCCGCACGGGATTCTTTGATTTTCTCTATAAAACATAAAGGCATTAGTAGTAGCCGACGCTGGAGTATTTCTCTCCGGAACCAGAGATATAAATATAATTACATAAAAATAAAAGAGAAAGTCGGCCCTTTTTGCAATTGAGAGGCCTTCCTTATCCTATTGCATTTATTTTATATATATGTGATCATCAAGTAGAAAAAAGTTTTTGTAAAGCTTAGTATAAAGCAATAATGGTAATGTCTGATAGCGAGAAACTCACTTTGAGGTCGACCAGTGGGTCATATCTCTATGGAAGGTGTGGTGGAATGGTTAGATGAGAGAACATTACATTGAAAGTAACTTTCTAACTTACTATCTACAACACCAAGTAGTGCACTGTGAGACCAAACTGGGGGGCAATGCTAATGGAAACAAGTTTGTTTAGATCTGGTTCTAACGAAAACACCAAACCATATTATATAATCTATTCACATTTTGTCTCCGGAACACTTAAAAATTTACTATCTTGCTACAATAGAGTAGTAAACACAAACCCTACAAAATTTCAAGGTCGAGTTACGCTCAAGAAAACAAATTCTTCAGCTATACTATATTTTAATTACGATACGCTGTTGCTGTTCTGGAATACAATAATGAATATATATAGAGCTCATGGTTTTTTCTTCAGGCACCATGAAATTAAAAGGAGGGAAATAATATTATTTACGTTGATCGGGAATCAGGTCAAAACTAAATTAGTTATTTTTATACATTGCTGCTTACCCACTCTTCTTTCTCACTCTTTATCAAAACGAAAACGCATTATTTCATTTCATATGTTTTTAAGTAAATGCGATTTAAGCTAAGTATAACTAACGCGTTCCCTCCTTGCTCACCCACTCACTCATTCATGAAAATTATCCATGAAAAAGTGAGTAGCAATTTTTCTTGATGGGGAGGCACGTAACCAAAGGGAAACTTATAAAGGAAAACGAAGAAAAGAAGAGCCTAACCGGAGTGAATATCGTTCTCATAAATCAATTTTTTGAGGTGCAGACATTGAGACGAGAAAGGGCGGCTTTCAGCTGTCAGTATATTTTCCCCTTTAATAATACATAATACCATACGTATCACATTCCAAATCAAAACGAACCGAAACCATTTTCTAGTCCAATCAGTCAAGAAGACGTGCTCTTTCCTTCCACTTCCAAATTGTATGAATCTATGCTTCAAAAACAGGACAGAAAAAACGGAATGTTGCCGAAAAATAAGAAGGAACATCCTTACTTCAAACAAAGAAGAAGAAAAGCTTTCTCACGTACATACGTGGGCCAGACCACCCCAAATATACAAAAAATGTTTACTCTTTTGCAAACTTTTCTTCTTTTATTGATGTTATTGCGTTTGTTTGTTTGTTTTCTTCTTCTTCTTTTGATAAGTGAGAGAAGAAGATATTTTACGTAATGCAGTGGAATGGGTTTTATCGTAATGCAAAAAAACTTTCATGATAACTTCCTTTTTCACCGCTCATTCATCAGTCAATCAAAATGAAAGTTAAGAAAGTGAAGGAAGGAAAGTAATCAGAGCGTACTAATACTACACAAACACACACAAACTTCACTCAGACATCAGAAATCAACCGTAGTTTGGGATTACCGTGTATGTTTGTAAACCCGTAATTTTTAAAGTTTTCTTTTGTATGCTGAATTTCTCGTGATGTGGCATTTTACGTAATGACTCCTTTTAAGTGATTTTTCATTGGTAAGAGGAAAAGTTGTTCTTTTGCATTAGTGCATAACATGTATTAAAAGGCACGTGCTACAAAAAAAAGTGTTTGGCCTTCTAAAAATTAGAACCTCTCTTCTGCTGCTTCAGCAACTTTTGATTGTGTTGTTCTTTTTGTAACTTTAGTTGCTCTTAAGTAAATTTGGTTTAATACTTTATCATTTCTTAGAATGCCTGTATTACATAAATAGAAAATAATAGTTTTCGATCCACAAAATTTCCACGCATCATCATCAATAATGGTGGTCACTATACATTTCTTAATATCAGAAAGATGAATGCATATCTTTCCTAAATGTACAATTATTATCATTATTACTTTCTCTTTATTATATACTATGCAATCTTACTAATAACAACAAAGTTATTTTTCTGTAAGATGAACTTCATATATAAGTATCGTATTACTTTAAGTGGAGGGTGGAAGAAAAAAGCTTGGAACTAAATACGATAGAGAGATGCTTGGACTTCATAAACACTTTCTTGCTCCGTTACTTCACCCAGGCCCAATTTTTATGCTCATTTAGAGGCGTTGTTGAACATTAAAGGCTGGAAACATGCTCATGGACAAATGTCGTGTAGTATGTGGACCATATCCCGTTGCATTTTCCTTGAGTGTCGGAAATGAGTCGTGAGTGGGCAGTAACGACAAATTGTACATACATTATAAGATTATGTAACATGTATGAATATGTACAAAATACACTTTTGATTTTTTCAGAATAATGAAAGCAAAATAAACTTTTTGTATTAATTTTCCTAAGCAAAAATTACTGTACATAAACTCAATTACATAGTTTTCTCCATTTTTCCTTAATGACTGGAAATGACGGCAGAAGAGGAAGCGGTACATGACTCTCTTGATAGTTCCTGTGTGGACCATTGAGAAGTTGCTGTGTCTGCAAGTCATGTTTGTTCTGCAATAATAAGCACTATATTGTATGTATTTATACTCTAATGTAGCATTTATCTAATAATACTGCTATGATTTCCTCTTCCAGTTTTTTATTCTCATACTGGCGGTGCAGGAAATATGTACGTGGCATTAGTACAATGTGGTTCCTCAGTGGAGTTGGCTGGCCTTGTAACTTGCACTTTTCAAAAAAGTTCGTTGTACACGGAACAGTATTTTATTTCATGATATTTTTTATAAACGTGTGCAGATTTTTTAGAAAAATGTTGCGTTATTTCTAGGACATTCTTCTTGATTATATTACATGGACAAGGCTCATATTATTTTTTCTTTCATTTTATTAAGTACAAGTACCAAGCGGAAACATTCCTCGAATGGATACTATGTATGAAAAGTATGCTCTATTTATGTAGATCTCCAGTTGAATTTGATCAAACATCCTTTCCGGCAGATAAACTTTTGTACCCAGTATACGATTTGACTAATCTTATTTTAAATGATATAAATAATCCGCTGTAAAATCTGCATTAGGGGAGTACAAACAACCCATTCCAGCTCTTTTTGTTGATATGCATTGCATAAAATAAAGTGCAGATAAATAAATATTAAAATCCTTTCCTGTTTTACGTAAACAAGGATTCTAAACACAATCATCTTCCGAGTTTTAATAAGGTCAGCGGGACGCTAAATTCAGCTCAACTCGGCATCAACTTTCTCCAAAAAATATGAAACACAAGGGCACGACAGGATGATGCATTATCATACGAATTAAAGTGAATGGAGCAAAGAGAAAAGGAGTTTAAGTAGAAAGTAAAATAAATAAAATAGAAACTTGTTGTTTGTTAACATAAAATATATTTCATTGTTTTGTTTGCTTTTCGTAAGAAAGTTTAAAAAGAGGCTTCTGGAACAAGAACGAGGTATGGACAATGAGCATAATGCATGTCGAGCTGCAATAAGTGTCTAAGGCCGAATTGTCTTTTAAGTAAACAATAGTTACTATTATCTTCTTGGAAGGAGGTTGATGTTGATGTAGTACTAGTGTAAGCAAAGCCTCATAATAGTAATCATCAGAAGTATATGTTAAACTGATGTTGGTTTTGCTTACTATGCCTGCTTTTATAAATAAATAATGGTTGTGCTCATTTTAAGAGTTTGCATTTTGCTGTTGGCGATTTTTTTGGTGAAAGCAATCATAATGATGGTAATAAAAAGGAAAGATATACATTAGCAAAAGTTTGAAACGGCTGTGAATTTTTGCTTGTTATTGCATGTATGATGATGATAAGGGAAAATTGTCATTTTAAATGCATCTAGTTTGCGTCAAGAGTTGTTTTTGCCGGCTGATGATAAGTATTAAGTGTTATTATCATTATTATTAAGGAAAGGAGAGGGAAGTTATAATGACTATTTCCTTTTCCTTCCATGAGCAAAGAAGATAGTTTTTACACATGCATGATATGATACTCATAATAAGTATAACAATAAAGGGTTGTGTTGTTCCCATTGTTTACATGAATTAATGAGTGTCATGAGAGTAACTCCTAAGTCATTTCTCTTGTTATTATGTTTATTTATTTTAGATATGACTCCTTTTAATTTTATTACATAATCTGGAGAGTTATGCGGGTTGTAGTTGGCGAACTATCTCATGTATTAAAACTGGAAAATTTACAAGTGAAAGCAAGGAACCTCTATCTTAGCTTAAAAATCATACCGACATAATATATATTTTCTTTTGATTCTTATTCTATTTAGTGATGAAAAAGTGTTGTACAAAAACAAATATATAACTGCAAAATCTTATTCCTACGCCAGCATCAACAATCAGCAATATAGATTAGTATGAAAATTTAAAATTGCATACCAGTTGAATAACGAATGTAAAAGGTGCAAAAAATTTTGTATTGAATAGAATTTATTGATTTGATGTGCTAATAATTAGGTATATGTATAAACAAAATTGATGCGGATGGACAAGGACATTTGTGCATTTTATATTAATTTACATCAACAACATGTAATACGTAAGGATGTTATGTAAGTTATTAATTTGATTTTTAAGAAGACTTGTTAAAAGGGAATAACATTCCAATTTTATAAGGACTTCCTCAGCAAAAGCAAAGAAGGTAGTGTTGATTATAGTACGAGTGACAATTTTGTAGAATAACCACATCTATTTCTGAAAATTTTCTCAAGTTCCAAAGCATACTTACAATTATTTAGTAATGCATATAAATAAACAAACAACACGGTATACTGAAACTTTTAATTTCCTTTCGTTATTCCATAAACAGAAGAATATTATTATAAGTTGTTAGAGAATAGCTTTACCCTTGGCGACTTAGAAATTCCAGGAGAAAGTTTGAAGTTGGAGAGTTCCACAAACCGTTGCGTAATATTCGACAATTCTGGAAGCATTTCTGATGAAAATTTGAATTAACTTGGAGGTGGGTAGAAAAAGGGCTGCGGTTTTTTACATACCGCAAGGACATGGTAATGCATGGCACGTTGGTTGCCGCATCCTATTCTGTCACTGCTGCTGTACTTGTTTACTTGTATCATATTGCAGCAGTAGTATCATCAGTGAAACAAAAATATACAAATCACAATACTGTTGGCGAACAGTCAGATGGTCTGACACAGAACACAAAAGAGGCACGACTGCTTTCTCCAAAGCTGCTTTCTTTCTTTTACGTAATAGAGGAATTCACACCAATGATATTGATTTAAAAAGGAAAGCAGTTTTCATTCAGAACTAAAGTAAAGCACAACTTGTGCAGTTTTCATTCTTAAATTATATCTGTATTCATGTTATGGTAAAACACGAAAATACTTGGATAAAAAACGAAAGTTGAAAAGTGAGTTTTTGATATTGTCGCCATTTGAATGTATAATAAATGAGGTGGAAGTTTCTATAAATAATGTTTCTGTTTTATGGGAAAATTCTTTGATTTGAATATAACATTTTTTCTACTACAGACCTAAAAATACTATAATGAGATATATTGTTTAGTTTTTACTTTTATTTTCGTTGCGAATCTTTTCAGTTTTCTTCTCATTATTAAAAAGCATTTACGCAACATAAGACACCAGAAAATGTGTTTTTATTGTTTCCTTCTTCAGCTTCTCCCCCATGTAAGGACCAACTACGGCGGAAGAGAAAGGAAGTTGCAATAACCAAACCGGTAGCAGAATTTTTGTTAGGACGGCACAAGAATAAGTGTATAATAATAATGATATTATTTAATACCCATAAATTTAACGTTTTCCCAGAGGAATCCAAACATACCGACTGATACGATACGTCGGGACAACAAACTCCACAAGCTACTCTATTGTCGCTGCGTCTATTGCTGTAGGAAGATTAAAAGTTTTGTTTGCTGGAACATACCGATATTTAAATAAAACTTGTTTCTTACCACATCTGCTTCTATATGCACGTCGGAGCAACCCAATATTGGAATAAAAGAGTAGATGTAGTCGGTTAAAACAGCATACCTTTTCTGATGCCGATATAATTCTGAATAACTTTCTTTCCTGAGACATGTATACAGAGACGATAAAAAAGTTCGTTTGTCTTCAACCGCAAAAGCATGTGTGTCCAATCCCATTTCATTTCCTTTCACATTTATGCATTTTCATTTTAAGTCCTCCTTTGCCATCATGTACTTGTGAACAATGTAGCTTTAACTAATGTGTAGTTTATAAAGATATGATACGACTTTAACAGAGTCGGTTCAGCCTCAGCGGCATGAATATGAATTCATTTAGCTCGGTTGTTGGTTGTTCTGTTTTTTAAACGTAGGGGAAACAAAGTTATGTACTTTTTGCAATATATGGAGAGATACTTGTAGCCTATGAACACATCTCATATTTTTAGAGTTAAATATGATCCCCATTTCATATGCGTGGCAGCATTTCACTACCACTGCTGCTGCACTTTCACTACTAACATTTTGCCTTAGTTGGTTTTAGAGTAGTCTTGCCCATCTCATTTCTCAATTTGTGTCGTATATTAGTGAAGCTACATTTATGTATATTTGAGCAAGCCTATTTAAATCTCTTCTTCTCTTGAATTTCTCTTTCCTCCCAGCCAGCATTGTAGTAACGCTAATAATCGGGGGAAAATGGAGTAACAAAAAGGGTTAGAAAAAATAAGGCTAAACTTTGCTCACTCAACTATTACTACAACTTATTTATGCCGAAAATTGGCCATTTTCTGTTCCGTACAGTATCAAAAGCCAATAAAAATAAGGTGTACATTATGCTTCCTTGGATTCCCCTACAAAGCTATAGTAAAACATAAACTCATTCTTCTTTTCTATCATCCATTTCCTTTAACTTTTTTTAGCTTTTCCCAAGTTTCTTTTCAACGGAAAAAGAATACAAGTAACTAAGCTCACCGATTTTATATTTCCCTTCTAACTTTCAGACTTGTACTTCATGAGCATTTTACGACCGTGTAAATGGCCTATTTAGATCCGTTGCAGTTTGCATCGTTGGTGGCGGGCGATGGTGGTGGAAAGCCATGGTGAAATTTGTGACGATGATGATGGTGTGTTGGTGTTTGTAAGAAAGAAAAGAATGGAGTACAGTTGGAATAATAGGTACTCAAACAAAAGGAAGACGAAGTTTATTTTCCCCATTTTCCCTGGCTCAGTTCTTCTGGTCCATATAGTACTGGCATAATAATGTATAAATCATGATCCCCCACTCTCTCATTCTGTTCTCAAGAAGATTCCTATTTTCCCTTTCCAACCAGTGAGTAGTAAAAAATTGGAATGGAATGCAATGGTTTCTTGTGTTGTATGTTGTAAAGTGAGTGTCATTATTACGGGCTCATAAATGGAGATAGTGAATATATGTACATATGTGTGCTTACTAGTATATCCGTAACACAGAAGTAAGAACATCATCATTGTTATTTTTTTGTGAAATCTCACGCAAAACTCCATTCATGTCTGAACACAAGACCTGGAATAAAAGTAGTAAAACAGATGCATCATTTCATTTATTCATCTGGGGCTTGAGAATAGAAAATGAATTGTATAGAGAGTATAGCTATGCGTACGTAGTATTTTTTTAGCATACAGCCTTATATTCATTTTCAAGTAGATTTCTTAACGCTCACTTGATGAATGCATGTCAAAAATACATATATAATGTAACTGGAACAATTGCATATTATTATCATAAAGGAATGTGGAAATTGATTGTAAAAGCCTTGGGGGAAAGTCAATACCTATTTTGGTTTACTTTTAAATCTGTTGAGCAAGGTCTTGTTTTTTCTTTACAAGTTAAATTTACTTCCATTACTGGATGCAACGTCCATGCATTTTTTATTAAGAGATTTCATTCCTTGTATACCCCTTGTTTTATAAAGTTTCTTTCCCAGCAAGTAGAAATCATTTTCTATTGTATGTACGAGAGCTACATTTGCCCTACTATTGGAAGGATACTGCGTTCATGTAATAAGTTCACAGTCCAATTCCAGCTAAATTTGTCACGTCGTTTTTTAAATTGCAGTATGTTCTTTGCCCTGGCCTTATTCTCTGAATGGTGATGGTGGTTTTAAGCCAAGTTGGGCAAATACAGATAGGGGCAGGGACCATACTTTTGAATGCAGTATTATTTGGAATT
>JAANSO010002984.1:0-12298 GCA_036507315.1 Lepidocyrtus fimetarius | reverse complement strand
CTAGTGGATCATCTACACCTTCAGGATCTAGGACACCAAGTCAAGCCGCAACACATCTTGGAAGAGTCATTCCTATTCAAATTGAAAGAGAGGAAGCTGCAAAAGCAAAAGGAGCTAAAGTTATACCAATTCAAGTAAAATAACATGATTTCCTAGCTATTATTTTGAGAAGTTGTTAAATCTTAATAAAAATCTTTCATTTTAACAGATTGAAGGGAGACCGCCAAGGGTTCAGACTCCGGTGACTCCCAGTACACCAGGGATGAATCCAATGCGAAGGGGACCTCCCCTCTTTAACTCTCCGCTAGGATTGTACTCCGCACAGAATGCAATGGATGCTTATCAGAGACAAGCTGCAGAGGCTGCCGCAGCTGGAGTTGATAAGTAAGGAAATGAGGTTATGCGAATTGATTTAATACAGTTTTTGTTTAAACTATCTGAAATATTTTTTATAGAATGAATATTCGCTGTGAAAGTCCGAGGACAGAGCCAATGCAGTCAAAATCTTTAAGAGTGATTCAACAAGCTGCTGAAAACGGTAAGATGGCGTCACAAAGCCCACATTTTCGTTTTTTATCAAAGCTTCCGCTAGTGTAGCAAGTGAGCTGTAGATTTGTAGAAAACCTCATTTGATAATTTTTATGATTAACATTATGAATGTTTGCTAAAACTGTGTAGTAATGTATCTTGTCATGGCTTTCTCCAAATCGTATGCACGAAACCTACCAAAACCCACATTTCAACTTCCGCTGATGTCCTTTAAAAACTTCATTTGTTTCTTTTTAAATGTTGAATGCAGCAAGTCCTCTATTCAATGTGCCTATTCAAGCTTTCTCATAAAAAACGCTCTAAAAATCTTCGTCACTTATTTTATAGAACTCAAACGAATTGAACAGGAGCAGGCCCACGGTAACTTCGATTTTTCTCTGGATGATCACCCACTAAATTTTCTCACGGCACAAGGTTGATTTTGTAAAAAATTATTATGACCAAGTCCAAACACATTTCTCAGTCACACAATTCAACATTGTGCATGCCCCTTTTTAAGCCAAAATATCTACAAGATCACAAAAGACTTTAATTTTTACCTTTTAAAAACACACAAAAGTTGTATTCGTTTATAATAAACCTTTGTCATTGTATTGACAGTACACGAAGGGTCAACCGAGCCACGTTTTATGGGAGGGCATATCCCGTCTAGAGCATTTAGAGCGTTGCAAACTGCTTTGCCAGCCAGCCCTGGTGCTCAAGATCTGCCGCCTCCAAGTAAATAATCCATAAAACCTTTCTAAACATTTTATTTTAATTATTTAGTTTGTGTTGTAGTCGCTTTTCGCAAAATTAACAATTTAAAATTTACTGCATGTACCATTCCGTTAAAAATTCAATATCTGAAGCGAGACATGTGAACTTAACTTATTTATCTATTTATTTAAATTATTATTTAATGAATTCACTGGCTAATCCAAGCTTTCTATGGGATATAATAAAAATGGGATAGGTTTTCCTGCAGCAGCAGCATCTACGCAATCAACCCCAAGTGCTTCCGGGGGTCCAGTAACGCATCATATACCCATCCGGCAAGTTGTCTCACCCACCCCACCCCAGTCACAGCCCACTGAGTTCCAAATGAGCTCCCAACAAGGAAATGTTCCCCCATCTGAACAAAAGGTCCAAGAGCCGAAAAAGTACATGGGCAGCAATATCCCATCCCGTTCTTTTAAAATTCTTCAGCAAATGACGGCAGATGATGGTGGCCAGCCAGGTGAGTTAATTTAATGAGCTTTTGCCTAAACTACTACATTTCCTTTGAATTACTACGATAATCGCCATATCATTAACTCCTTTTCTCCACTAGAACATAATACGTTTTACAAAAAAACATGTTCCAACAACATGTATTCCAGTGTAAAAAACGTGCACTGACTGCTGCACGGTAAAAAATTTGTCGTTACTTACGATTAAAACTTAACAACTGTCTCTCTCATCATTAAGTAGAAAAATTGTTGGCTTATTTTTCCAGTAGACTAAATCTTTTTCTTTCTGCTCTACTTTCTCTATCAAATTATTTCAGAAAAAAGCTTTCATTTCCTGTGAATGAATAAACACTACGGGGTAAATTGAGAGGAATGCAATAATAACCCTAGCTTTTACTTTTACTTCACTTTCTCAGTCTAAAATAACCATTATGAAAATAATAATGTCTCTTCGTATTATTATTATTTTTTCTCCTTTAGCAGTGGATCTCTGCTGTTGACGATGAGACTGCATTAGAACAAAACACTGCAGAATCATATAGTGACGATGTTGATGACGAAGTGTATAATTCTCCAGCAACTGGAGAAAGTCTCCATCCTCACCCACCCATATTTAGTCCTTGCAACTCCTCCTCCATTAGCTCTTTTCCCCTATCCTTGTCTTGCTCTTTCTGAAGGCGGTGGTTCAGCAACCTTTGACCCTTATCATAACGATAACTGTAATAATAATGGTACTGTTGATAATACAAGTTGTAACGGTAATAATATCTCAGATAGTAATAAAAATGATAATGATGGGAGCAACGACGGCAGCAGTTGTAGTTGGCCTGATAATCAACAAGGTTGGGATGCTTATTCTTCATACATGTGGTATTATTGGTGGTATTACGCTTCCTGCTATTGGGCAGGATATGACATGACTGGCTATGAGTATCCGCCAGGTTGGGATCCCAATTATCCTTACTGTCCACCCGAATTCTACGACTATGACTATTGTAATGCTGCTGCTGCTGCAGGAGCACCACCGTTAGGAAATGAATATTGTTCAGCTGGTTCTGGAACAGATTTAGAAAATTCCTTCGGTGGTGGAGGTGATTACAGCGGGAGTGAACAGTTGAGAAATCAGGATAATAACGTCAATGATGATAACGCTCGGATGATCTTTGGAAACTCTGCCACTGCCACAGGAGTTCCTCGAATTGTAATTGAGGATGAAGATAGGAAAAAGAGTAATGTTGGTGTAGACAGTATTAAGGATAATGATAGTTCTCTCTGTAGTAGTCGTAGTAGTAGTAGCAATAATAATAGTAAAGTTGCCAACCCATCATCAACCTCGTCGAAATGTTTGACTGAATGTAATGAAAAGCCTGGAAGTCTACCTACCAAGATTGTACCTTCTTTTAATAGTAAAACTAAGAATGACTGTGATAAGGATATGAATGTCTGTGGTGGTGAGAAGATGAATGCTTGGATGGGAAATCACAATCGGAAGAATAGTCGAGATAATGAGGAAAACGTTGATGAGGTGAATGAGAAGAATGAGCAGGCATCATCTTCTGACGACGAAGAGTATGAAAGCTGTTGTGAAGACCCGGAACAAAAAGTGATAGAGCGTGAGACTGGACCTTGTAATACTAAAAATAATAGAGCTTCTTTCCCTTCTAGTCAAAGTTGTCCTTTAAAGCTGAACGACAATGGGAGTGGCGGTGGAGTTGGTGAGAGAAAGTTTGAGTTGAATAATGGCAATAATTATAATAGTGAGCTAAATGCAAATGATTATGGCAGTGGGGATAGTGCCGGCGTAAAGGGAAATTCACGAGAAAAAAATTACCCTGAGAATGAGGATGATGAGGATGAAAAGACTGATCCTGGAACAGATGAAGATAATGACGATGATTATGGAGAACGAGTCGAAGCTATAATAGAAGAGCCGGAAACACCATCCTCAGCAGATGACTCGGATGCTACTACAATTGCAAACGGGGAGTTGCTACGATATGGAAAATCATCATCTTCAACAACATCTCATTTCGAAAACAACGGCGTGAGCATTGAAGAATACCATTCAGAATCATCCGAGTCTGCTATCTTTGATTACGGTTTGGGGAAAAATAGGTTAAGCACCATTGATGAGATTACGGAATCCCGGGCAAGCTCATCCTTACTCAGCACAACTAGTTTGAATAGTAGCACTAGTTGTAATACTGTCACTGCAAAAAATATACCCACCGCTGGCGGTGCCGAGGATGATGCGGATGTGGACTATGGGAAACTGTCTAGAAAGAAAAATGAGAATGGGAAAAATTCAAATTCAATGGCTGACAACAAAAAGAATGGGGGATATTTGGAAGAGGATTCCGAAGAATCTTCTGATGAACTGTCAAGTGTTAGTGTTATTGAGAATAAGTCTGATGCGACGAGGGGAACAGAGAGTAAAAGGGAAGATGAAACAACTTCCACCAGCGACGAAGAGGATTCATCAACTGATGACGATGATGATCACATAAATAGTCACGGGAATAAAGGTAAAATTGGAGAAAGTGGACAGCATCAGTATGAAGACGATGATAATGACGATGAAGATGTAGAAGAAGGAGCTGATACGGCGGTGACGGTGCGATTACCGTTGAAGCTTTGCTTTACAAAAACGAAATCATACAGAGACATTGCTACATTGATGGTGGGGGATAGTGAGATTGAAGAAAGCTCACAAGTGTCAATGCCTTCTTCATCCTCAAATGATGATGAAGATAAAGAAAAGCCGAAAAAGTTGGAGAAAGTAAATGGAAATGTGAATGATGATGAGCCTGTCGTTTCATTCACCTTATCACTTTCCAGGCAGACCTCAAGAGAAGATGAGCCAGAGCCTACGAAGCATAAGGAAAAGCCGGTAATCAATAGTAAGGATTGTAATGAATCTGACGATATCGATTTCTGGGCTGAAATTACGAAAGGAGAAGATGAAGAAAATAACTTTAGAAGGGGCTCAGTGCTTTATTGTGAAAAAGAAAATGAAATCGCTTCAATGGAACAGGTTCAGCCTGGAAAAGAAGGTAATAATGAGAATGAGGGAGATGAAAATGAACAAAAAGAGGATTATAAGGTAGCGGAATCAGAAAGGGATAAAGGGGAGAAGATGGAAAACGATGATAGTAAAACAGATGGAGACTTCTGGGGAGCCATTACTCGGGACAGATCAGCATCAGACTGTGTTCGCCTACGCAAGAAAGATAGAAAGCAAAAACAAAATGAAGGAGAAAGTTGCTACGGATGGGATCCACATGAAAGCATTGACTACAAATGGGAAAAGGATTTTAACTTTTGGGAAAAGAGCTCAAGAACAATTGAGACGAGAAGGTTTAGTGGTAATTTCGAAATTACTGAAGATTACGAGTCAGACTCTGGTATTAAGCCCAGTACAGAAAGGAAGGAAAGAGTTAAGAAATATACGCATCATAAAAGGCACTCCATTGCAGGGCCTATGATGTGGGATAACCGCTCTTCCCTTCCACCACGTCCTTCGCCAAGACAGCAGCAGCAGTTTACTATTCCGTTGATCTATTCCAATAAAGAGAGAAGTGGTAGCCCCTTTCCAGGATTTAATAACAATGAACAGGAAATTAAACAAGGAGAAGAAAGGAAATTTGATGAGGCAAGCAATAGTAGTCATAGTAGAAGGAAGCACGGAGGGAAGCTAGTAGGAATGGAGGGAAAAAGTAGTGTAAGTTTATCCATAAGACAAACAACTGATTGTTATCAAGACGACACAGATACATCTTCGTGGTGGTCTTACTGGGACGAAGTGAGTAAGCAGAGTGAGGAGGAAAAATTGGAGATTAATGAAGATGATGCATTTACGGGAGGAGCAGGAACAACAGCAACCACCACTACTTTATCCTCCCCGGCAGTAGGAGCAACTGCTGCTGCCGCTGCCACGCAAAAGGAAATGGAAAACTGTTCAGCTTTTACATCTTGTGCTGATGATGATATTTCACAAGCAATAAAGCTGTCAGACGCGGGTGGAGGAATAAGAACAAGTTTGGGAGAAAGCACAGGCGGGGAAGAAGATTATCAATCATGTGCTAGTAGCATTGGAACAATGCAGGCGTCCCGCATGGAGCCTCCTCATCATCATCATGAAGAAAACCCAAGAATTCTCTCTTTAGAAAGTAAAAATTGTTCTGAAAAAGAAGGGAAAAGTCTGCTGAATACATCCTGTCAGTCTGACGCGACGGACAACGAGGACTATTCGTCTTCTTCACCCGAAATAAAATCCACTTCACTCCTCTTCCCACCGTCTTCTGGTAATCAAGAGGAGGCGGTCACCTCCACCACTGCCGCAGTGGAGAAACTAATTCAGCAAAGCTCGATTTTAACTGTAGTATCTGATGAAAATTCAGATGAGTCATCGAGAAGCAGTGGCACAACAATAGGGCGGCATGATAAAACATCGTCCGAGATAAAACAGAGTTATCAACATCAGCAAATGCTGCCACAAGCAGCTCCAGCGCCGACCTCATCTGATATTAAGGCTGATGGTGAAAGCCACTTGAAAAACTCTAAAGATGGAGAATCTACGGCAAACACTTCGTCTCTAGCACTACCTTCCTGTTCCAGCATTAATGAAAACGAAGAGGAAACTGCCTCGGTACATATTCCAGTAACCGTGGAAAGAAACGTTGAGATTCAACACGAGTTGGGAGACTCGGATGAGAGAATGAAATTAAATATGGGAAGGCAGCAGCAATATCAGGAAGATGCTCATCATCACCACCACCTCCACTCACTCCACCACCAGCACCACCATCATCATAACAATTCATCGATTAACACCGCATCACCCACCTCCACAACGACCTGCACCTGCCTCATGGGCGATCGAATAGCTCGAGCAGAAAATCTGCTTTGGAGAATTGAACGATTCCTTCATGAAAGCCTCAGCTTGGGTAGTGAGGATGACTCTGGAGTAATGACAGATTTAAGCAGACAAATCTCCGACGTGGATACAGATGTAGACAACGATATGAACGATACAGAATTTTTATTAACGGCTGCCACAGCAGCGGCTAAAGAACGTCGAGGAGTTGCATTTAGATCACCCCCTGTAACTACCCCGGAGCCAACAAATCATCATCCTCATATTGAATCATGCAATTTTGCAGAAACCATCAGCTCGACTGATCCTCCACCACAACCTTCAACAAACTATCATCATCAAAATATTAATTCCGCATCAAATAATTCCTCTTCGTTATCTTCTCCTTCCAACAATAATAACAAAGCTTCCAGCGCTCCCACAACCATCTCGTCTCAAGTACACACTCCACCTCAGCATCAGGTAAAAAGGCCACGACCAAAGTCTGATATATTTTTAGATAGCACAACACTATCAAACGTTGAACTAGAAGAATTGGAGGCATCAGCCGCCGCCGTACAATCCTCTTCAGCCACAGTTGAAGAGAATAATTTAAGTGGCGGGGTCAAGATGAGATCAGCCTCTGAGCGACGAGCTCTCCGTTATCAACGGGCCAAGACTCACTCTCGACTTTTCCAGCTGCTGCAAGATGAATGTGGGAAAGACGAGGAGCCAGAGGAGTTTGATTACGAAAGTGATGTTGGAACACTAACTTCATCATGTAATCATAATAATAAGTCAGCGACTGTAACTACTACAAGCAGCATTTGTCAAATAAGCGTGGATACAGGAGCGTCTAGTAGAGGCTTACATAATCAACGTTATTCAACTCCACCACCACCCCATCATCAACATCAGCAGCAGCAAGAAGATGATGGCAGTTATAATAATAATAACAGTCAGAGTAATAACGAGAATTGTACAGGGACAAGTCCAACGAGGATGAATGATGCACAAATTCGAGCACGAAGTCGTTTACTACCCCTCCCCATAAAGAATCTTCTGGCATCTTCCTTATCTCTTGATAGTAACTCTTCTCCGTCAGGCTCATCTGGCGTACTTTCTCCAACTTCCCCAGTAAACCGTGATCAACTCCTTGCGGATATAATAAACGAGTTTCATTTGAGAAATCAGGCAACAACCATAAGAGCCCAGAGTCAAAGGAGACTCAGTAACAGTTTCCCTTCGAAAATTTTCAAATTACTTCAGCACGAGTTTGGAGAAGAATTTTATCAAACATTTGATTGTTGTGGTGGAAGCGGTGGTAGTGGTGGTGGGATGGAAGATTGTGTAATTTCACCCTCTGTGAGCACCAATCTTTGTGTGAATGATTCAAGTAATAATCTCGCCGGAGGAAGCTCTTCCTCATCTATCGTACATGAATGTACAATTCATAAAAGTGAAAGTATGAAGGAGTTTGAAGAGGCTACAAATAGAATTTTAACAAATTTTATGTTAAGAAATACAATCAACTCATCTTCTACTGGTTCCAGCATGAAGCCTAAGAATTCTAGCGAGTCTACTACCCTCACTGCCAGTTCTAATTTAGCTTTTCCGGATGATTCCAGAAATGATTTTTTAGAGGTCCCTTTGAGAAGGAAAAAGAGTAATGGTTTAGGTAGGGATCCAAGGAGTCCAAAAAAGTACTAAAACTTTTGCATCGTACACACACAAGCAAAAAACTTCAAAACTGCCTAATTACATTTTCAAAAAATAAATATCAAACAACTGATCTTCTTTAACTTTAAACTTTCGTTACTTTTAGTCAACTTTTTTATAATAACTTTTACGTTAAAATGTACACTAATTATTAGAGAAAAGTAATTAAACAATTTTCTCTCTTCAAAACTTATTTGTCTCTCACTATGCTATACTATATGCTATGTATAACTGCCTACATTTTATCTCAAAAGCCACAAAAAGGGTCTAATTCTAATTAAGCAATGTTTTTGAAAAATTTTAACAAAGTTTATGTAAAATTTTTACATAAACCGATTACTGTATGAGTGAAAACCACAAATGTATTACTTTATATTGTAAATCTTACATTATATAACATAATATAGCTGAACTGCCTTCCCTTGAAATCCTTAAGCACATTTTCCTTGCTCTACCGCCTTTTACCCTTCTTTCTCATGAAATGAAAAAGTTTAAGAAAAACTTTAGTTTGCTGCGTACTTCATCTTTGATTAAAAGAAAAGATATCAAGGGGTGGTGGGTCGTCTGCCAAAAAGAAAAATGCTTAAATTGTGCCATTGTTTGAACCAGGTATCTCATCTCATCTGAACTTCATTATTTTGTACAAAAATATTTTAATGTTTTTCTCAAACTAAATCATAATTGTTTTGACAAACGTTTCAGTGACTAATTGTGCTAATGTGAGAGTACAAAAGAACAAAAAATTACATAATCCTACCCTGAATGAACAGTAAAAAAGTTAGCATTTCCGGTGTGGATGGGATGTTTGTGTAGGTTCGTAGGGGCAATGCAATAATACCTTAATAAGTGCGAATTTACAGAGTTTTTGATGAATTCGCTTTTATGTCGATTTTTTTAGTTTTGTGGTGTTCTGTCCAAGCCAATAATGTATTGTATTTATATATTTTATTATTTTTACCCAAAATTTTACACATAAAAACACTTTTTGTGTAGTCAGTCGTCGATTGAGGTGTATGTTGGACCACAAAGCAAAAAGCATCAGCAAAAAACATTTCAATTTAGCATGATGTTTAATTCAAACATCCTTTCCCCTAAATCAAGTTATAAAAAGTCAGCACTTTTTTGTACATTTGCTATATAATTGTCCTTTTCTATGTGATTTTCCTTTAAATTGTTTTAAATGTCGATCATATATGATTCTGAATTTTGTCTTTTACAGCAGGAGTGGGAAGACAGATGAGATGAGATGAACCGGGGGTAAAACTACATAATTTCCATTTTGCTAGAGAAATTTTGCACATACCGTTTCCCACTTGATATCTTTCGCTTAATCAACACTTTTATATCTAAAAACATCTCTTTTCTCTAGCGACTTTATTTTTCCACTATATCTAAGTATAAATACCTCTAGATACTTTCTCTTTTTTCAAACAAGCTGATGCTATTTGCTCTCTTTGTCCAACAGTCTATGAAATAAGATCAATAATTTATTTTTTTAAATCACTTTCCTCGAAAACTTTCAATGCGTAATATATTATTTTAGAATTATTATCAAAGCTAATGGCCAAGTTTTTCTTTGCTTTTTCTTCTATGAAAGTAGCGAAAAACTCGAAACATAAAAAAGTTAGTTATGAACAAGCTTTAAAAAGTGTTTCTTTGTTCTCTTTTTTACACTTTTTTATATTGAATCTACTAACTCCCTTTCCCTCGTGTATTTCCTCAACATTTTTTCAGTTTTTAAAGGTAGCTAATAGAAAAGTGCCACTTTGACCAGGCTCTTTTTATTCGCTCTTCATTGTGTGGTTTTCCCCTTTCTGCATACGTCCCTCAATATAAAAACTAGTGAAATATCTCATGACGTTGGCAGAATGTTTCCTTTCTTTCATATCGAGAAAAACTTTGTAGGCAGATTTTCATGCTAATATCATTACTTTTCCCCACTCTCTTCTCTCTCGCTTGTGAATATTCATATTTAATTTTCCTGAGGGGCTCAACAACTTTTTCCTTATATTATTAAGCTTTTTCCTGCAAAACATGTCCATTGTAAAATCACTAGCGTAATACTTTCCCCTCGTATCTTTGCACTTTCTTTGAAATTTAAGAGAGAGTGAAAAATAATTTCACCATCTATTTTACTCGCATAATTTTCCTCTTTTGTCTAGTCAACCTTCACATATTTTGTAAAAGTAATCGCTTACCACTTCTCTCTCTCTTGATGATGATGCTGATAACAAGTAAAAAGCGTTCTAAGCACTTCTCTCTACTTACTTCCCTTAAAACCTGTCTTTCTTGTTCTTTATTTCCAATATTGGAATTACCACGGACTCTGGAAAAAACTGGGAGCTCCTTTAAAATTTCCATAATCCCCAAAAATGTCGTGACTGTGGTGGAAGTAGAAACCATGCTAAGCTAGTAATAAGAAACAATAAATCACTGTCGCATAAATTAACACTTCCTCTCTCATCAGTGAAGACGAGAAATAGGAGCTTTTTCCTCGTTTTGTTCTGCAAAGAGCTCAACCACTCACCAAAAATGTATACCCGAGTAGTTTGTAAGAATACCCAGTAGACCCTTATTTAATATCGACAAGAAAGTAGAAATCCAATTCATGTTGGTTCCCCAACTATTTACAGCTTTAAAAGCTTTGATAAATAAGCGATTTTTTCTATTTTTTCTTTCTAAAACTTTACCTCAATTCTTTTTTATCGCTCCCCCATATTTACCCGTCGATGCAAAAGGCAATTTATCAAGATAATGTTAAACTTGATGGTTGATTGCTTGTTTGCCATGCTCATTTAAGTAATAATAGCATTATGTTGGGTGCAGGGTTTTTATAAGATTCGCAGTTGAAGAAAAAGACAAAAAGTTTCTAACATTTACCCGTACTAAATCCAATAGCTTTTTACCCCGTATCCAATGAATTTGTTATCTAATTTTTAAAGGAACATTGAACACAACCGTCATCGCCCCAATTTATCTAAAAAGATCATTTTAAAAACGACTCAAGCTCTAACCTTTCTTTGCAGAGTACATTAATTCTGAAAGGATAATTCAAGGGTTTCTTAGTTAATTTGACTTTTGAAAATTGAGAATATAATTGGAAGGTACATCTAATTTTTTCCCAAATTAGTTCTGCCACTTTGCTCCTTCGTATTCTTACAAAAGCCAGAGAGAAGTATAAAAGCCCAATCAGAGCAAAGAAGAACAAAGCCCATGAGAAAGGAAAAAGAGAAGTTGTATGCTTTCTCATCTGATATTAGGTCAGACCAGGGAGTTATTTAATATGACAAAGTGTAATTTATTACCAGGATAGTAGAAAAAGGAAAAAAAAACTAAGTTTTTATGAGATTTTCATAGTAAATGTTTTTAGAAGGTGTAAAAAACCAAATCGTATTTTTCTCAATACACAGTTTTCATTATTTCTTTTTGTGTGTCCCTTTATGGAAAAGTGAATGCCAAAACATAAACATTGTATCGGGTATTGAGAGTTTTAGCCAAAAGGCTGTGCGCACAAGGGAGGCAACAGCAATAAATGTTCATGTAGTCCGTGAGACATTAGTCGAAACAAGCATTATCTTTTTTATGTGCATCAACGGGACTAGTATAAAAACGGAGTACTTACTATATTAGTTTTATTTAGCAGAGTAATTTTGAAAAGATAGTGAGAAATATATAGGAAGAATCTTAAAAAGTAACAGAAAGGCACTACCACACGAAGACCCTCGAGGTTTTTACTTTTGCCCATAAATTTTCTTTTCCCTGGCTCAAAGCCCAATTTAAGATAGGAATAGAGAAGCTGCACAGCATCTTCTCTCTATCTTTGTGAGAAAACAGAAGGTAGTTAAAAAAGGTAAAGATGAAAAGGAAGTGGAAGATGAGAGAGTGGAAGATGAGAATGAAAATCAGCAGACATGGGGGTGTCAGGGCTGAAATTACTTTTAGGAAATTATAGAGAAAATCGCCTTTT
>JAANSO010002983.1:0-12300 GCA_036507315.1 Lepidocyrtus fimetarius | reverse complement strand
TACGTTCAGCTTAACATCGTTATTTCATTTGTTAAAGCTGCTAACAGTGAGGAAAAATGTTGAAAAGTAGTGAACTTGCACACTTTTGTTTACACGTTTGTTTGTCATGCTGATAAAGCTAAAGCAGAGGTTTACCACACGTAGAAACCTAAACTTGATTGCAATTTATTTTAAGCGAATAAATTTTAGAATAAATGAGTTGAATGGTTATTGCATTTTCCCTTTTTCAGCAGAAATGAAGAATTCCAGTTAACTATCTCATTTCATTGAATACAATAAAAATAATTTTTCCTTATACATTCCGTCTTGCAAATTTTCCTGTGCGTTTAACGGGAGAAACATAACTGCGAGGCGCAAGCCAGGATCCTAAATTTTTTAAGATTGTTGAACAAGGTTATGCAAGAGCAAGAGAACAAGACACGGACAGAGATGTTTAAAATGTCACAAGCAAAAAATTATGCATAATTCATGTGACGTTGCAAATTCAGCTCGTACCTCTTAAAAATTATAAAGTTTAGGTTCGCGCAGACTCACACCGAAGTATATAAAACTTGGATGGAAATAGTAACCACTACTTAAAAATTCAATCCACTCCAATTTTTCTTAGAACTGGAGTGGGTTGACGTTTGAATAGGTAATGTTAGGGTAGGATCTATATCCGTTTAGTTTTTTTCAAAATAAGCTTTCTTTTCAAACAAAGGGATACTCTTCTCGATTAAGATCTAAGCAAAGCCGCCAATATAAACTGTTAAAAAAGTTTTTTTGGGTAAACCCGTATTGTTGGCGGAAATGTCTCAGAATGGGATTTTTGCTCGACCGTCGTGTGCAGACATGAGGTGGGCAACGGAGAGTTTTAAAATTTGAAATGGAAAATAATGAGAAAAAGTACTTCGGAGGGAAAGACCTAAGCTAAGGTTTTAAAAGTGGCGTCGGTCGGGAAAAGGAAAAAAAGAATTGTGCTAATGTAAGTGAAGGCTTCTTTGAGGTAAATCACGATGTTTCCATTTCTCACCTTATTTTTGAAACGGTTTAAAAGTGTTAAAATTTTAAAAATAAGATTAAGAACTGCCAAAGCATAGATACATTTCAAACTTTTGTTGTTAATGACATTGATCAAAATATTTCGCCTACATGTGGCCAATTAAACCTGATAAAGCAAGACAGCTCACTCCGGGACCTTTCTTCATGTTGTTAACTTTTTGCCAAAAAATCTGCACAATTACTTTTATGTAGATCTCCGAGAAAAATTGTTTGAATTAAAATGAGGATGAAAATGAGCAGTGTGAAGAGAAGCTTATGAACAAAAACGAAAAAAGCATCAAATAAGCTCTTGCTTTGCTTTTTTAACTTTGGAGAAAGAGGATTAGAACGAGATGAAGATGCAACCTTTGACCCAGAGTCCGTGACTTTCAAACTACTGTTCACTGCTTATTACAGGAGCTTGAACGTTTTATCCACTTTTTTCTTATCTTTGCCTATAACCAGGCCTACAACACTTCTACTTTCTATAAATAGCAAATTACTCAGGAAAGCATTATTTTCCTATTTTAATCTTATCGTTTCTTCATCTAATCCATGCACAGTTCTCGTCAGTACCTGCAGCTGATAATTACACTTGCTTAAGGCTTTGTAGTTTAATCTTCTCTTAAATAAAACTGTGGACATAAAAGAGTCTTTGTTAAGAAAATATCTTGCGTAGACCACTTTGTGACATTTTTAAATAGGAAGTCATTGTTTATGAATCATATCTTGAATGACGTTTGTTGTTGATTAAGAGCTATCCGTCAACAAGAGATTTTCTTTTCAACGTATTCATGTTAAAGATGCAATAGGCTGTTCTTTTTCTTCCCACATTACGACTAAGGTTTCCCATGAAAGTCTCAATTTCAAGCCATTGCGCTACATATATTACAATTAAACTTGTATTTATTGTCCTTTCCTTTGAAAATTAAGCCACAGAAGCAATCTCAACAAACGCATGACATTTTTCGTATTCGGTTTCAACCTTGTTCACCTCATTTCAACCCCAACACTTAAAGTATATTTTAAATCGTCTGTCAAACTTTCATTTCAGAAAATCTTGTGATCATTCTCCCAAACCGATTTTTTCGAATATTTTTTAAATTACGTCTCAACCGCAAAATTATTTTTTAAACCCATTCTTCTATTCAAAATGACATTATTTACGAATATCGAACGATCTTGGCCACTCGTCATGACATGTGTCATTTCATCTGCACTTTTGACTGTTGACCGTTACCGTTACTACTCCTGTTGATCCCCTTTTTCAAAAACTGCATCACGTTAATTATCTTCGTAATCACCAATCGTATTGTCTTCAACTTCAATTTTCTTTGCATCTCAACATCTGACAATCGCTCTTAAAACAACCTTCTTTTTTTCTGTTCCTCCTGATCTATTTACGTGCAGTGCCATACAAGGTGAACATAAATCAGAAAGAACAAAAAATAATCTCTTTTCCTTCCCTTCTTTTATGATTATGACTGGGTAGAGCAAGCCAAGTTTTTTTGCACGTAATCCCCGCAGCGTATTGCTGAATATTTTAAAAATTGCATTTTCTTCCTATTTTCTTAAAAAAGAGGATTTAAATGTAAAATGCCGCCGGTTTTAAGCGTGCAGAAGATGATTAAAGCAACCATTGTCAGATTTTCTTCTTTTTTACATTTCTGCTGATGGTCAATGCGAATTTAGTTGCGTGTTTCAATCCATTTTCAAGAAAACTGAACTGTTTGTTATCTCCGTAAAAAAGTTTGCTTTGTTTGTGGTAAGGCTACACCTGTTTTTTAAAATAAGCAACAAGTCTGCGTAACTGCATAAAAATACTTTTTGCATGTCACAATCCATCAAAAAATAGTTCAGAATGAGAAAATGAGACGAAGGAAAAATCTTAATGGACTTGGCTCTCAGGTTCTTGAAGTGAGCAATCGTGACTATCTCTAGAATGAAGAATACACCAAAACTTACTTTCAAAGACACATTTTGCAATGAAAATTAGCGGCAAATGGTTAACAGGTCTCAGAATTTTTCAAACTCGAAATGACAAAAAGTATCATTTTGATGATGATCGGCCAACACTAATTTGAAATTGGAAATAAATAAAGCTTGTTTGTTTGGATCGGAAGAAAATGAGAACTTGTTTAGAAAATGAACTAAAATCTAGGCTGAATATATACAATCTTACCCCTCCTTGTCCTCACACTCGCCAATAATTAATCAAAAGGTATAAGCACAGAAAGCTTATCATTAAAAAATATTTTGAATATGTCGAATTGTCGAAGATGAATGAATGAAGACTGAGCTCAGAATTACCGTTTGGAACGTATGGAGGGGAACTATCTATGATCATGTAAATAATCATCATCGTATTTTCTTTTTGACGACTTTGAAATGAGGATAAGTAAAACAACGAAATAGAAACAGCGGTAGCTTATTTTTACATCTTCCCTACCACAATAAATCTCTTAAATAAGATCGTAGAAAATTGGCAATGTTTTTGCGATTTTGAAATATTGGGGATCTTATTACAAAATAATCGCCATTACTCGTGATATTACAATACTATAATCCAATTTTTGATCTGATTGTCATTATTGCGTGTAAAAGAGAACAATAAAATTATTTGATGAGATGACGAGATCAAATAATTTTAAATCAAATACTCAGAGTGTGGCCGACCTATGTATCGTGATGTTTCTCTTGCACCACATGATTCAAATGGCTACTGGATTAACAGTTATTTCCTTGAGAGAGAGCGTTCAAACTTTTTTGAGCTATGAGAAGAATAATTGAAGGGGTGAAGTACTGATGGAATATTATTTATTAGAGAGCCATATGATTAACACTTTTTTATCAGGAGACTACTGCACTAGTACTTAATGAAAGGGCTGCATCCAAAAGTAAAGGGGGAAAGAAAGTCATTTAATGCACTTTGTCTTCAACAAAAGTAAATTTTTAATGCAAACTATAAATCTTTATTTTATGTAGTGACTAATAGAGTTTATTAGGCTTTTAATACTTCCTTGCATAATATTTCAGGTTCTTTTTATACTATATCTTTGTACACGATATTTACTCTTGAAGAAAATAATGGCTATTGGCGTTTGGTATATATTTGATTGATGAGTAAATGACAAAGTAGTAAATAGTAGTTCTTAACAAACCCGAAGGTAGTAGGTTTGAACGAGGTAAGTAAAGCAAAGATTGTTAGCCGGAGCACGTCCCCAGAATTATTTTTCACGTAACAATCGAAGAAGTTGAAAAAGAGGATGCATATATAATGTGGATAATTGACAAGGATAAGATTTATTGAGAAAAAAGTTCTGTTTTTCGATTTTGTTGGCCAGCAACAGCGTTTTAAGAAAGATGGGGATGGGATGCCAGAATAAAATATAATGCATCGCTTAGAACGCATCTCGTTATGAAATGATTGTTGGAGATAAGCAACAACGAATGTGTGCCACTCGATCGTCCTCATCATTCCTGGTAATAGCTCCGCACTTATATGCGCTTGAGTTAATTCCAATATTAGCGATTTGGTCAGTTGAGCAAGTCTTAATGGATGTCACAGAATGTGCCATAGTTGGAGCTGGATTTATCACTTTTAGCACTATCATGTAAAAAGGGATTTAGAAACTTTTGTTTGTACATTTGTAAGTAGTAGAAAGTTCCCTTGGTCATCCCCCTCTCATTGCCAGTCATAATTGATTGAACGCTGCCACGTGAGCTGAATCTCATTTTAGACACGCTTACTAAAACCTTTTTCCTTCCTTTTTAAAATAATTCCTGGCGGGCACTCCCAAACAAAAAAACGCTCTCATTACGTAGTTGCAGAATATCACTTTCCAATATTCAAATAGATTACATTATTTTAATAATTTATTCATAATGAAATATTGGCAAATTGTCAGCAGCAGACGTTTGATTAATATTTTCTTACACAATCGTCTCGTGTAAATAATTTAAATGCCAATCATCATTTTATCTTAACATATTCATTTTTTAACGAATCAATAAAAATTGTTTCTTTGGAATATGTTCTGATGATTCTACAAAAACTGTCGTAAAATAACATCTTTGTAAAGGTTTTGTAGCTTTTAAACTAGAATTGTCACTGTCGTCATCATCCAGATGATTTAAAACTCTTTTACTTTTCCCAGTTATCACCAATGGCCAACATATAATTCATTGACGTCTTCATCATCACATGCTCCTCTTTTTTCTGGGTTGTGTATACCTGCGTAAACATAAAAGGTAGGAAAGAACTGCACTACCCAATCTACATTTTACTTTGAATCAACTTTTAAAATGTAATAAAATACGCCCGGCAGACACTATTCGATTCTTGCAGCAAAAAATACAAAGCAGGATTTTAGCTAGTTCTTCTTTCATCAAAGTAATATCCAAACAAGTAATAAAACGCAAATTGGAGCTTAGATTGGGACGAGGATGGATTAAAAAAGGTTTTACATTCAGCAGACGTTCCTCAACTTGACATGTGTGTTTTGACGAGTTTTTGACGAGTAGATCTTTGCAATGCCAGCAGCAAACAAACACACATGCAATAACGAGCATGCAAAAATGGAAACTTTTCAAAAGAGAGTGAAGAATGGTTAAAGAAATTATTCTAAAGCAGATTATGTAACAGGAATTGAATGTTTAGAAATATGAATACAAGTAATTAATCGCTTAAAGGCAACATTAAATGTAAATTACGTTCTGATCCTATTTTTTGCTCAACGCACCTAATAAAAATCAAAATTTTGCTGCTGAGGAGAATTTATAGATTGAAGTCGACTTTCTCAAGGCAAAATGAAAAATATTTTCCCAATATTATTGTCGTTTTGCAAAAGTCATGAAGAAATTAGCAGAGAAGATTGTGGAAAGCAGGTAGAGAGAAATACGTTGAAGTTGGCATTTTATCATAAAAATTTAAAAACACATGCAATGCGGCATTTCCAGCTCAATCAAACTTGCAAAAATTTACATTACAGAAACATCATTAATTTTTTGTGCATAAAAGAATCATTTTTGAAGTATTATTGCTCCAGGAGGAAAGCTCTGGGTTCAAAATATTTTAAACCCAATGGCTTTTTTATTGACCCTTTCTTTAAAGCGACGTTATGCTGCTGCACAATTACGAATCTTTCTACTAAAACATGACATAAAAAGAAGAGAATTCGATTGGGCACTTAAATAATCTTTCTGGTGAAATCTTAAAAAGGTTTTAAGGCGGCTGTTAAGTAACATAACATGTTTCTTGAAAACACAAAAAACCAAAGTGGAAATTATTGTGTGAATTATGCAACAATGATTAAAAGCAGAAGCTCAATTTCGTCTTTATCTAGCAGAAGCCATAAGTGATTCTTTTTGCGAAGGTAGAAAAGTTTTAAACTGGTGACGTAAATTCTTTCGTAAGGTGACAAATCTGTTGTGCAAAATCTAGTTCACTTTTCAGATGAATAGGCAGAGTCGTTCAGTTCTTCGATCCGGGAGTAAATGGGATGATAAAATCATAATGCATTGTTGAAAAGTCATTTCAGCTTCGATTGATAAGTTTGAATGAAAATGGATGTAATACGTCATTTTTTTATCAATTTAAAATACTTAAAACTGAACTTATTTAAGAGATATATTTACAGGTTAATGACTAGACACAAAAAGAGTATTTAAATCTGTTTTCGAGTGCACAGGACGTTTACCTGTCAACTGAAAAGTTGAAGATGTGTGTTAATAAAGTCCAACTGTTGTAAAGAAAGCCGGGATGAAGTTTGCATGCCTAAATAAATAGATTTGGGTAGGCAGTAATGATACCAACGAGTAATTAATTGGTCATTCTTTCTAAAAAAATTCAAAAGTTGAGCAGTAAACATATGCCTAAAAGATTTCATTTTGCCCTGTCTAAAACCCTTAAAAATTGCACAACCAAAAACAAGAACTTTGTAGTTTGTTAGCATAATTTAGTCATTTTTTCACTGTTTTGTTTTGTTACAGTTGCTCTCATTTAAGTTTGGAAATTAGAGTTATTGTTTGGTAGCCAAAAGTGTTTTGAAAGCTTGTTAAGAAGACAGATGAAAATTGAGTTGATCATTAGTTCATTTATAGTTTTTGTACGGATTAGAATGACAAATTGCAGGCAAAAGATCACACATGTCATTATCACAGAAAAACACTGGTTTTTGGCAAGTTTATAGCAACCACGTCAGAGCCACACTTTTATATACGCTGCAAAACTTTAAAATTCAACAAAACTTGTGTCATTTTTAACCTACCGAGGCAAAAAGACAGGGCGCATCTAAATACATTAAAGTGGATGTGTCACAAAATTTAAAGATTGGCGTACATGACGATACAATGGAAATTTCCTTCAGAAATTAAATACGAATATCATTATAATATTTTCTTGTTAATCTTCTAATCTTTTTCCTTCATTTCACATAATATTGTTTACAGAAGTGTGCACAGTTGCTGGTATTACGCATGTTGGGGCAGCTTGTCATGTCAAAGTTTAAGGAGAACAATACTACCTTTCTAAACTGCGCCTCCCTGTCATCTTTAGTATGCTGCAATAATCATCGCAATCATTTTTAATAATGCGCTAAAATAACATTTTCTTCTTCCCGATTTATTACAATTTCTTTCAATTTGCATTTTTATTATTCTCGTAGCGTATGCGGATTTGGCTGAAGAGGGGTGCATAAGAATAAGAAAAAAGGTGTGAGGAAAGGGTAATTGACACGTGCTTAGTTTAACTAGGAAAATATGATTATGAGGATGTGGTTATGGTGATAAGAGAGTGATGACAGAATTGTAAAGATGACATTTTCTCATAATGATACGATCTTCTATTGTTGTCCATGTCATTTATTATTGCCCCAGGACATACCTGAATTAATTCCTTAAAATATCTCCGGTTTGAAATTAGCTTAACCGTTACAATTGATTTTCAAATAATCTAAGAAATCAGCTGATAGTCTATTTTGCCTCACCTGTCAATGATCTTTGAATAAAAAAGGAAGTGGACTTATAAAGACTCGATCCTTATATAACCTTGAGCATGAATTAATTTATGAATATTTTTTCTGGCAATCAGAAAAAAACTAATGTCTATTTTTGAATGAAGCGATTTTTTTATTTGCATTGTTGTAATTGAAGCGTAACCTTAAAGCTAAAAATGGAACGAATTGTTAAATTGTGAGCAATGGCATGTATGTCCCAGTGTGAAACTTGATCATTATTATCGGATTTTATGTACTCATGATAGCAATTTGCATCATCAAAGGAATGACTTTGCAAAATATTTTGGCCTCCGTTCCGTTACTTCAATTTTTACTTGACTATTTAGCCCTAAAGAAGTAGGATTTAATATCTCTTTTTGAATAGTTTCTTTTTTTGGTTTAATTGTCAAGAAAAGAAGGAGGAAAAGATAGACTTTTCTTTTTCATTTCAACTGCACAGTTCAATGATATTTTATAGTTGCGTGGGAGGGAAAAATGTCCGCCATTAAAATAACAAAGTTTGATTTACATAAGCGCACAGGTAAAAGATTTGCTGGCAAAAATATAGAAATAGGATCAGTGCAACCTTATAAAACATACCCGTAACCTCCAAAATTTGCATAATAGAGAAACCTTGCAATATGATAATGAGGGATGGGCTTGGCTCTGAAAAATTACTTTTTTGAGTCCGGCTTTATTTAAAAGTTGTGGGGCTGACTCCTTTAAAATTTTAGCAAGTTTTTATTCCTGACGAAACCTTAATGAAACTGCAGTTCAACTCTAACTTTGGCTCTATTTGACATTTATGGCTTCAGGACAAGAGGTATCCTTGATGACTTGATAACTAGGTACGTAACCCAGCACTCGCGAAAAAAAACTAAATTAGAAAGAATAACCCACAAACAATATTTTAAGTGAATCGTGACATATTACAAGATAAACTTGGACCTAGCCCAATTATGGAAAGCTTTTGGAGGAATTTAATCATCGTCATCGTAGATTTTTTGCAGTTATTATCTTCAATTAGTCATTGATTAAGCAGTATATTTGCAAGTTCATTTTTTTGTTGGAATAGGAAGTCACACTGACCTCATAAAATATTCCAAACATAGATTTTATTTGTTTTTATAAGTTGAAGAAGACAACATGGATCGTATTTTTTGTAAAAGGTCATTTAACAATTAAAATATTTTTATTGTTGCTTTAAACTTTGGAAGGTCTTAAATTTCGCAAAAATCTTAAAGTCAGCCAAACAATCTTGAGCAGACTAATCATTGCAATTTCTACACTGTCAATTTTTGCAAAATCATAAGATCATTCTTTTTGTGGGTCCTTAAATACTTTTTTCCCACCCCTTCTCCGCCTCCCTATGTCAGGTCTTTATAACGTAATTATTACAGAGAGGACAAAAATTGAGTGATTTTTGAAGGCACTAGTAACTCATTTTAAAAAAATGATATCAATAACATGCCCAAATGATATGTTAAAGCGATGACAGGAATTGAAGTCCAAATTATTCCATCAGAAGCAAAGGTAGAAAAAGAAACGTGATTTTGTGGATTTTACTCAATTTTACAAGCAAACCACGAGGCTAGCTTAATGACTGTGCATACGTCACAAAAAGCAAAAGGAAAAGTGCTTTTTATATTTATTTCTTATCCTCCCCCACCAGTCCTATGAAAAAACTGTAGCAAAAAAATACTGGCTGGTCACTTCACTTTTAACAATCTTTGACAAATCTAAGCGTGCATTTATATAAAATAATAATAGTAAATGATACATGCTTTAGAATTATTTTTAGTTTTTAAAAGGATCTAATTTGTACTCTCAATTTTTTATTAAATGCCGATGAAGATAGAAGTAAGGCTGATGCCACCGCAACTTCACCCACCACCGCCCGTTTAATTGATTTTTTTCTTAAACGTGAAGAGCATTTACGGTAGATAAATATTAGTTCATCAAGACACAATTGCGTAAAAAGCTTGTCATTAGCAAGTAAAAAATGAGATTTGTATTTAAACGTTATCACTGGCAAATTAGTTCACTTTCTCTTCTCCTCCTTGTCATTCATCACAAGAAAGATTTAGATGACGATCTGATGAATAAATAAAATAAAAGGCAATACTTTCGAAGGTACGTCTGAAGCCCAATCTAAAGAGAACAAATCAAGTATCGTTTAGCTGCAAAAGTTGTAATTGAAAGTTGTTTGCTACCACACAGAAAGATAGTAAGTTCTTAACGGAAGTTGTTGAATACGTAAAAATATTACCACTCCTGACTTTGGATGTTGATTATGAGAAAAACAAGAATTGTGGGTGTTTTGACATTTGCTAATTTACATTCACGTAATAATTCATCGTCAGTTGAAACTTCTTTTTTATCAGGTTAGAATATGCATAAAATTAATCTCAATTTCTGTTTAATACTTTTGTCATCCGCTTGAAATAATTATGATGACCAATTTATGATAATTGTTTATCGCTTCAGAGCTCATTTTTCTTGTTTTAATGAAACTTATCTCGTATTCGTAAGCTTTAGAAGTAAAGTGAAAACAAATTTTTCACAATTGAATAATAATTATTGTCAAATAATAATTGTATCGTCATATATACATCAAGGAAAAATGATGAAAGTTTTGAGTATTAATTAAACGCTATCTGAGTTTTGCAATGTTCAAAGTTTAAATAAAAAATTATACTGAATTTTAATTTCTTACAAAATAGGTTTGTTTTGTCGCACTCTTGCAATAATGTCAAAAAATTGACCGTTACGTTTAAAAATGCGCATTTCATTACTCCAAATTCTAGCCTAACACTTATCAAAGACAAGAGTACATGAAACAGGAGTCTTCCGAGGTTAAATAAGTAGACATTTCTCTAACACTTAGTATCAGCAACACTAAAGTTTGTCTTCCTTGCTTAAATAATATTTTGTAACTTTTGCGGAAAAAAACCTGCTAATCGCTTGTGAAAATTACTAGATATTTACAACAGTCTCTCCGTCTCCATTCCAAAAGTTGTAATCCCGTTTAAGTAGAGTGGGATCATGCAAACTTTCCCATTCCGCTTTCTCATCACGCGCTACATCGAAAAAAATGTAAGACAAGATATACCAATTATATCGTTTTTACGCTGAAGAAAAATTATTTAAATAGTCAATGAAAGTAAAAGCGAAGGTTATTTTGGGTTCAAACTTGTATTAGTTATCTAACCATCATCTTTCCTTGTGTTTCTTCCAATTCCATTTTTAGCTTGTAGGGAAAAATCGAATTGCATGCTAATCTTACTACTTCTCTTGAATACGAATTAAGATTATACCAGTTCAGTTTCTATTCGACCTCATTGCATGAAAAAGAGTTTTACTGTTTTTTTCTTGAGTTATTTCCATGAAATCCTAAATTTTAATACAAAAAAGATTCTTACAAGCTTCTTGGTTACGGGCTACCGCCTCCGCTAACGACCGTTCTTACCTTCCAACTCAATCAACAGTCAAAGAGCTTACAATAAAATTACAATAGCGAGTTGATATATGAGCTTTTTGAAAAGTGCGACATAGTCATTATCACTTTTCTTTATAAGTTGCTAATCCTTCTTTCTAAAATGGCCACAAAACCGTCTCCTTTTCTACTTTAATCAAACAGAAATAGAAACCCTGCTTTTAAAATAATCGTCATTTTGTTGAAAAATGGGATCCTTTTGAAAAGTACAAGTTTAATAAAAAAGGAAAAAGGAAAGCTGAAATAGGTGGTTTGTAAAATGAGTCAACAATTTCTTTTATGTACTCATGAGTAGGGAAATATACGTCTTTGAAACAACCGTCGTCATTTTCACCTATCATCATCCAACCGCAGTGATGAATTTCATTACAAACCCTATCATTTGACTATTCTGGACTGTTTGTCTAAGATTGTGATGTTGCCAATTTGGCACTAATTCTTAGCAAATCAGGTCAATAGCACTTTGAAATAAAGGCACACATGTTATTTAAACTTTTGTCCTGAAAGGGGTTTTCCAGAAATTAGTTTTAAAGAAAATATCGAATAAAAAATTAGTTCTGACTTAAAAGCTGTAATTTTTATCATCTTAGTTGACCATTGATGAATTTATAAGATCTGGTATTGTGCACTAAAGCAAACAATCCAACCAAAAAGGTTTATTTTAGTTCTTTATCTTTCATTCTCTTTATCCTCCCCTCATCACATAGAAGATTAGATATGAATAGTAAAACTTAAACCCTTTTTAATTCCACTTAAATTCGGCACACTCATTTTCCTTTTCAATGGATG
>JAANSO010002982.1:0-12305 GCA_036507315.1 Lepidocyrtus fimetarius | reverse complement strand
TTTGTGAAGCTCGGACTTGTACTCAGACTCGTGCGCTTGTTTCGTTGCTTTTTTGTAGAAATGGAACCGGTAGAGAAACGTGTAAATGATGGCAACACGAAAGAATAAGGAAAGGAGTTGCAATGCAAATCCAATGAAATCTTCAATCACATTTGAGTTGCATCCGGTAAGGTAGATGCCCTGCATGATGCTGATGCGGAATTGAACCAACGTGTAAACTCCAACAAATAGGTGAACGATTTTGTACGGCCACTGATAAACAAACAAAATATAAATATAAGGAGGACAGGATGTTAAATGCAAAAATAAATCAACTATTACATACCTTGCCATAAAACTCTTTCATCTCAAAATCCTTTCCAATCCGGTACGGAATGAATCCCATGTAATTCAAGATTTTGAAGTACAATCCCATCGGAGACATCTCCGGCGGTTGCTCAGGTTCTTCCTCCTCAACTTCCGGAATGACAATCACCACGTGTCTTCCGGGTCGCCTTCGGTGATGTTCTCCCGTCCGTCTCAGAATCCCCCCGGGCGTTCGCCTTTCATTCACTTGAAGCTCTTCAGATGGATTAATTGTAGCCGGAAGTGGTGGACTGGGTGGGGTTTCTTCATCTTCTGTAAAATGTAATTCAAGCGTATTTAATGAAACTCCTTCGTAAATCCACACTGCATTTATTTTTGCTTGGTTGTATTTTAAACATGTTAAAGTTTTAAAATAAATCTTTACCGGAATCCAAAGGAATGTTCTCGAAACCATCTTCTTCATCTTCCCAATCCGGGTCATTCCACGGATTACGATCCCGGAAGTGTCTCACAATTCCACGGTGATAACTATTTTCTCCGTCGCTTTCACCAGCCATCCTTTCTTAAAATGCTGAACGCTTGGCTTAACTTCCCTACAAAATACAGTTAATTTTAACTAAATTATCTTGCAAATTTAACTTTTAAGATAATTTTAACTTTCACTGAAACAAGAGCTCCTGTACAAGTTTAGTCTCGAATGAAAAACGTGGAATGGTCTTTCCCGTAAAATGCAAAAATGGCAGTGATCCTCCACACACAAGTCCCGTGACGTGAGTCACTTGAAACCGGACAAAAATGCGTATCTGTTGCATTTCGTTCACACCTTTTCCATATTCTTTCCTGTATTCCTTCCTTCCTTTATTTCCGTATAAAAAACAATGCTAAAATGCAACAGGACAGTATTTAAATATAAAATATCGGCATTTATTTCATAAACATGACCAAACAGGTCATCATTATCATCAATGGATAAACAAATACTGGCAAATAACTTTAGATCGAGAAAGTAGCATTGTCTCTGCCACCCTTCGTTACGTTTTTCTCAAAGGGAGAATGTTCCAGGAAGGTGCGTGCTGTCCTACTTGCTTTTTACTTTTACTGGATATGACAAAAAAGACTGTCCATCATTTTTCTACCTTGAGATTCCAAAAGAGCTAAACTGTATTTAGCAATGCAGTATCGTAGTTAATTATTAATTTATGCATCTCATCCATGGCTAAATATTTTTAAATGGTAATCTAATGCGAATTTGTAAATGTACAAGATGGAAAAAATGAAAGAATGGGTTTTTTTTCATAAAGGAAGAAAACATCTCTTTCAATAATTTTTAATCATTTTAAAGTACCGTTGTTCATTAAAAATAACGTTTAAGATTCCTAAAGATTCATTTAATGATTTTTAATGTCACATTTTCCAAACTTGCTAGGTTAGATTTAGAAACTCGGATGTCCGCGTAAAAATTGCGTAACTTTTCTTTTCATACCTTTTAATGATTTTACGGTGTGAAATATCTGCATAGAATAATTCGGGAGAGGATTGAATTTAAATAAAATATTGGCATTTTTATAAAATATGAACATCATCAGCAATAGATCATCCATAGCAGGTATTTAGCATGAGCAAATTGCTTGTTCCAGCCCACTAGCTTTGTTTATCTCACCTTTTTCTTCTATTTCTTTTAAGGAAGAAAGTTCCAGTGCGATGCGTGCTCTTGTTTTCACCGGATGTGGTAAATAAGATTATGTCCATCATTTCTCCCCTTTCGTACTAGCTTTAACAAAGTGCTCGTACTATATGATAGATAGATACTCAGAACGTTTTAACTAAGCAATAATTTATTATACATATTCATTTTCTTTAGAACATATGTTGTATTGTTCAGAAAACCTATATGATTTTGCCTTACTGTTAGAAGCAATTAGTTGGAAGGAATTTTTTTATTCAAGTGATATTGATTTTAAAGTAGAGTTTATGAATAAAGCATTCAATGAAGCTTTTGAAGTATGCTTCCCTCTTTTAACTAAAACCATAAAGGTCAATGCTGAAAGCTGGGTGTCTGCTGAAATTACCTCTCTCTCCAAAAATATTCAAAAAAGAAAAAGAAAAGGTTGTGATGTAACTAGTTTAAAGTTAATACTCAAAAAATGTATTTTAAAATCCAAAAGAAAGTATCAAGAAAGAATGCAAAACCTATTAACCAAAGATAGATATTCTCTTCACAAAAAAGTCAATGAAATTTGTGGATTAAAGCAGCACGAGTCTGTCGTCGAGAAGATTCTGTTATCAAAAAATGAAACTGACTGTACAAAAATTTTAAATTTAATCAATGACCAATTCACTGGTATTTGTAACACATATGATCCTATTAAAACCAGTGATTTTGTGAGGGGTCACGTTACTCATTGTTTACAGGTGAATGAGTTTCAAGTGTTAAAAAGTTTTGAAAAGCTAAAGTTGCACAAATCAAATGTACCTGGTGCCTTGCCTGTCAAATTTATTAAGTTTGCTGCTGTTCACTTAGTTCCTTATTACACCCATGTAATTAACTTTAGCTACTTAAATTATAAAGTTCCTACAGAATGGAAGAAAGGGTTTATAACCCCTCTTCTTAAAAATCCAAATGACATAGGTATAAATAACTTGCGGCCTATTACACAAACGAATGTTTTCAGCAAAGTTTTAGAAAATTTTATGTACGATAGAGTATACAAGCAAGTTATCCATAAAATTGATCCCTCACAGTTTGGTTCTATTAAAAAGAGTTCAACGGCTCATTATTTAACGTCCCTTCTTGATTTTGTTTTAAAATCATTGGAAGAGCCTAATACCTATGTAGTAGTTGCTTTGTTAGACCTGTCCAAGGCTTTTGATCTCATTGATCACAATATTGTTGTAGAAGCCCTTCAAGAAATTGATGTTAATTATAATGACATATTATGGATTTCGGATTTCTTAAGGGGTCGTCAACAATGCACAAAAAGTGGAACATTTTTATCCGCACTTAAACCCATCTCTAACTCAACTCCTCAAGGTACTAAACTGGCTCCGTTGATTTTCGTTATTGTGATAAATCGAATACTCAGCCTCTTCAGAAAGAAGTTGCGCAACCAATCAAATATTATGAATGCTTATGTGGATGACATGGGAGTTGCAGAGGCCGTAAAATACAATGAAAGACCTAAAATGGAAACCTACCTATCCGAACTAAACGATGAAATGAAAGCAAATAAGCTTGTACTGAACCCATCTAAAACTCTAATCATGGTGATAGACAGATCTAAGGATAAAAAATTTAAAAATCTTGAAATTTGCATCGATGGAATTAAGCTACCTTCCGTGGAATCCTCAAAGTTGCTCGGAGTTATCATTAACAACAATCCAGATTGGAGCAATCATGTTGAAGTAACCTATACCAAAGCAGCTAAAAAACTGTTTCTTTTGAGAAAATTGAGAGCTTCGGGTTTTAATACATCTCAACTTCTGGAAGTTTACAATCTTCACATTCGCTCTATTTTGGAATACTGCGTTGTCGTGTGGGGAAATGGCATTACGTTGTCTCAAAGCAAAAAATTAAAATCTATTGAAAAAAGGGCCTTAGCCATAATAACTAGAAGATATGTCAGTGAATCTAAATACCTTATAACTTGTGAACAATTGGGCATCCAAACTTTAGAAGATAGAAGGTTAATCCTTTTAGAAAGATTTGGAAATGGTTTACTATCTAATTCCAGGTTTAAAAACTGGCTTGATCCTTTTATAATTCCAACTAGTAACAAAAGAAGCATTAGGTATAACAAAAGGAATAGGTTTCTTAGGCTTGCTCTTTGTAAACATGAAAGGTATAGGAAATCTACGATTCCCTCTCTTTTAAGATTACTAAATGAAAAACTCTCCTTTAAACAGTTAAGTTAATATATGAATTGAGTACTTGGGTACTTTTGTAAATATTTTCTGTAAATATCTTTCCCTGTGCGCCATAATCAGGCTGCGAGGACCTCTTCTTTTATAATCTAGTCTTTCAAAATTTTCTTAACTACATTTATTACAATTATGTAACTCAAATATCATATTTGCGTAATGTAGTATCGGTTTCTGCTCAATAAATAAATAAATAAATAAACAATATTGATTTGAATGTAACTTAAAGCGTTTGTACCCTGTCCAAAGCTGACTTATCCGATAGCTTATCTGTTCCTGTTGCACTCTTCAATGAAATTAAAATCCATGATGTAATATACAGGCCTCTAAAAACTAACATGTTTTACAAATTTAAACTATTAATAGTTACATTAGATAATTGATATTCATGCATTAGTTGCTTTTCAACTAAAAATGTTTAAAAACCGACTACTGAATTAGTACGAAAATAAGTTAGTATTTCAGCTACTAAATGTCTTCGGGTTGGCGGCTTATGTTTTCATCTTCTATTTATATACCTACAGTTTCGCCTTTTTATCCATCTTTTGAATTGTTTGCAGAGATTAACATCAATTTGGAAACAAACACAGATTGGTGAACATAAGGAAAAAAGTAACAATTAATTAACCAAAACTAAAGTAGAACCCAAAACTGTTAAGCTCATTTTTATGAAAGCTGTCTAATTTCCTTATTTTCCCGAACGGATTTTGATGATACATTTTACAGTGAAAGATGAGCAAATATTGGCGAAAGAAACTGAATCGGAACAGTGAAAAGGTGAAAACCCTTTTGTTCCAGTTCAGTACGTAAAATTGTAACTTATAAAGTAACGCAATTATTGTAACGTATAGATTAATGTACATTACCTAAATGCCTATTAACTCCAATAAACATTTGTCTTAACATAAATATTTGGAATCAACACAGGATTTGGTAACATTTTATTCATGTCAAATTGTGGCGTGTGAGTAAATTAGTCGTAATCGTGTGTTTACTGTTTCGACTTTTTGGATAGGAAACAAAACTACCATTTTAGAGTGAAAAACGGACATAATCATAATATGCAATATCTTTAAAATGAAAAATTGATTATAAAAAGTTGTTTCTGATAATAATCTTTTCAGATAATTTAATATTTAATTGTGGTATCTTGATTAGAATGTATTACAAAATATGAAGCTTTTTTTGGATTTCGTATCATTTTGGGGCAAAGTAAAATTATCACAGTCTTTTAAATCTTAACTGGCAGTTAAATCTATATAATTAACTATATTGATAAGCACAAGCTTGTACAAAAGCATACTAATACTTGAGATGTTCTAGCCAATTAATTGAAGTTACTGAATTTGACTGAATTTAAACGATGACACTAGCAAAGGGAGAAGCGACAACGGGGCCAATTGGGCCAGCAACAACAACGTTTCCGGCAAGTCCAGCAAGACCGGTAACAGCGTCTAGTAAAGACGACATTGGCGGGGCGGCTAGCCACCTTTCCAACGGCAAGACCAGAAACGCCATCAATGACGGTGGCATCGGGATTGGAAAGAATTGGAGCTGCTTGAACTACGGCTACAGGGGAAGCAACTGCAAGTGGAATGTTGGCGTCCAAACGAGACACTGTGGAAACTCCAGAAAGAACAGGGGCAACGGCTACGGCTCCAGCAGAGGCGACAGCGACGATGGCAGAAAGGGCAAAGATCTAAAATCAGAGCTTTTTAGTCAAAATGGGGTAAAAAGAGACGTTTTAATAATAAACCCAAAAACTTACGATTTTGTACATGATGATGGATAGGTTTAAGGAATTTACTTCCAAATTGAAAAGTTGAGCTTAACGGTTAACGATAAGGAGATGAGAAAAGATAAGAGAGCAGATGATTTGTGATGCCTTTAACTAAACTTGACCTCCTTTTTATACTAATTTTACTGACTATGATTACAGTGAAGATGAAACGTTTACTTAAAACAAGAAACATTCATTTTTTGCTTGGTTGATCTATTGCAAATCTTAAAATCACGTGAAGAAATGTTGCATTTTGGCATATTTGATAGACCCTTTGCGTAAATTATGTGCATATGGAAGGGACGTGACTGTGACATTTTGCTAGATCAACAGGTTTGTCATGAAATTGCATAAAATAAACAAGACTGAATTGATAAATATTCTTTAGGTATTTAGATTAAATCATGCATTACGCATTTTTAATGTTATTTAGTATGTAATCCTTACTAGATTAAAAAGGATGATGTATTGTTTAGTAAATGATGCGCTTTAATTACTTTACAATTGTTTAACAAGCACTTTATGCAATGCAACAAATATAACGCAATGCATTTTACGCATAACTGAATGAAATTTCATTGATCAACCTCATGCTAATTCGTATTTTGAACCTTAAGTCTACGCTCAGGTATTCCGATAAGATTCACTCCTTCTTTGATGTGCAGAGCAGATTGAGTTGCAATCAAAAAGTTGAATTTTTATTACACAATTTTACAATAAAAATCGCCTCCTAAAAAGAAGGGATTTAAAAGTACAAAAATACAAAACACAATTTCTAAAAAAGGACATTAATTTGATTTAACATTTTCTTCTACATCCCCAACCTCATCATCCGAGTCAGAGCAGTCTTCTAAATCACTGAGATATTCCAAATAGAAAAGACAATCTTTTTTATGCCGATTCAGTGAGACGCGTGTAACGAACTGTTTTCCACAAGTATCTGCGCAGGTAAACTTAACTCCAGAATGTGACCTATTCCGATGATTGCTCAGTGCAAGCTTCCCCGGATACATTTTCGCACACACGTCACATGAGAGCTCACATGTCTTCATGTGAACTTGGTTAAAGTGCTTCCGGAGGCTATCAATTTCGCTAAAATCCTTCCCACACAGGATGCACTTTCTGTATTTTTCTTCAACACGGCAATGATGGTCTAAGTGACTGGAAGCGTTCTGATAGACTTTAGGATGCTTGTTATTCATATGTTTTTGAAGTCCCGTTTTCGAATTAAACATCCAGCCTGGACACTTATCGCATTTGTAACGGATTTGAAGGTGGATGTTTTCAAAATGAACTTCAAATGCGAGTTTCCGGACAAAGCTTGTTTTACAAGCTTTACAAATATATCGCTTGCTGACCTCATCGTATGTCCAGTTGTCCTCGAGTTTTTTTGAATGAAGTTTGGAAACTGCAGAAGGGGGTGCTGGGGGTCCCGGTTTTTTCTTTATAGCTACTTCATCAATTTTAGATTTTTTCTGGGTACTACACTTTTCCTTTTTGGTTTTATCAATGATTCTTGAAACGTCTTCACTCCCGTTGATAAAACATTTTGTGCGTGTTGAGACTCACCATAGTTAAAAACTTTCTTTTGCACATATTACAAGAAAACTTTTTACTTCCGTTTGTAAAACAATCATGAGAATCGAAAGACCTTTTGTTTTTAAAAACGTTATTGCATAATATACAAGTTTTATGCATATGATGCGTCATAAAGTAATGGCTGTTTGCTTGTCGCGCAGTGCTGAACACTTTCTCACAGGAAATGCACTTGTACTCATCTTCACTTTGTTTAATGTATTTTGGCTCGGGGTTTGGAGTAGTTTCTAACTCCGGATGAGTGCTCTTCATGTGATCTCGTAATAGCCTTGCGGTACAAAATGATTTCTCTGGACAGTGTTCACATTTATGGCGAATTTGAAGGTGGTGCTTTTCAAAATGCTGTTCAAAGCTGAATTTACGTGGACATTGTTTCTTGCAGATTTTGCAGTTATAAGTTCTCGTTTTCCAGTTAAAGAAGCAGTGATCAAACATATTGTCAATGGTGAGCTCTGGCTTATTTTGAGAGGATGATGATGACAGCGGCTTTGTTTCATTTTGCATAGGGTTAGGATTATCTTTTTTAGATTTCTCGTCTTTTGATGTGATAACGGAGGCAATGTTCCCAAAACTTTGCTTGATTTTTTGCATCCTCGGGCACTTTTTACGGTGGTGATATTCCTTCAACCTTTTTTCAAAAACTTTTCCACAACCTATTGTACACTTCCATGTAGATTTCCTTATGCCATGAACCCTTGACAAGTGATCCCGTAATACTTTGTCCGAGGTGAATACATCTTCACAAACGCTGCATATAAATTTCTTCGAATCTGGAGAGTCTTCAGAGATTTTACTCAACTGGATTTTTTCCGGAGGGAGAATCTCAATGCTGGATACCATGGAGTGAACAGTACTTCCGTCGTCATCGTCTTCATTTTCCAGTGACAAAGGATCGTTTGTTATAAAAGACACGTCTTGCACATTGTACACCTCTTCTAATGAATAAATGAGTTCTTCCTCGTCTTTAATTTCTTCACTAATGCCACCTCCTCCTTCTGGTTCCGGCACGCAGTCTGCAAAAGGTCAAAATTCACATCAATGAGCTTCAAAAATATTAACAATTGTACATTAAAAAATCGACTTGCCAAAATTTTGGATAATTGGAGGCGCCGTTACAGACATTGTTCCTTGTCCTCCATGCGCTTGGTCAAAATGTTTGAATCCTTGCCGTCTAGAATCCAACCCTTCACCACAAAGGTCACATTTAAAATGTGGAATTCTATCCATGATAACTTTCTCAAAGCTTTATTTAATTAAGTTTTTAATTACTGCAGTAGTTAATTCAAAAACCACTTTAATTACAACACGCAAAAAAATGAATCCATCCTCTTCTGTGTACATGAAAAGAACGGGAACGGTATGGAAATGCTTTAAACCTCAGCTGACTCGAGCTGACTCCTTAAGCGCAGGATGGAGCAACACATCAACTTCCAAGTGCAAGGGAAATGTACTTTTCATAAAGCTACCCAATCCTTTTCTATGTCAAATTGCATAAAAAGAGAAGAGAACTTTTGAAGGCCGCCCGCTCGGCGCTTTATCTTTTTACTTTGTATCTGTAGCGTGGCTCCTTAAATTTTGCCAAAACTCATTGATAATTAAATAACAATCTTTAATTAAGTCGACAATCTTTAAAATCAATAGTTTTGATATGCTGTTGGAGCTTAGAGGAAGAAAATTTGCCTTGGCGTATATCTCCTATCAGTACCTTGTACATGTACAGTGTACATTGTATTTTTTTCAAAACTTGACTGCTCATCTTTTTCTAATTATTTTGAAAAATATATTTTCAATAAAAAATGAATATTATTCATGAATTTTCATGCAGAAACTGTATTTCTTTCAATCCACATAGCGCAGCGTTGAGCGTTGCTTTTTACATAGATAGAAAAAGGAGTCTTTTTTCTTGTAGTACAATCCCCTTGTATGAAAAGTTCGTAAACTGCTCCGTTTTGCCTTGAAGTCCGTATTCCGCGTCCGCAATGTTACACTCCAATCTCTTCCTTGCATTATCCTTCATTTAATCTGCAAGTTGCTCTTGTGCTGAGCCTCTATTTCATTTTATTCTCATGCTGCTGCTCTCTCCATCAAATTCAAGCCAAAAGACTATGAAAATCCAACAAAACTCATTAATTTCTTGATTTTCTCTAAATATTTAGGCTTATGAGATTAATAAAATGACTTTTTGAAGGGTCCTTTAATGATCACAAAATGATTTAAGCAATTAACGGTAAAGGACCTCATAGCAGTGTCCGCAATGTTACACTCCAATCTCTTCCTTGCATTATCCTTCATTTAATCTGCAAGTTGCTCTTGTGCTCAGCCTCTATTTCATTTTAATGCATTCTCATGCTGCTCCCTCCATCAAATCCAAGCCAAAAGGCTATGAAAATCCAACAAAACTCATTAATTTCTCGCTTTTCTCTAAATATTTAGGTTTATGAGGTTAATAAAATGACTTTTTGAAGGGTCCTTTAATGATCACAAAATGATTTAAGCAATTAACGGTAAAGGACCTCATAGCAGGACCTCGTTATTTCATGAAATGAAGTCTTCTGTCTTTTTCATGTTTCTGAACAAAATTTTGAAAACATTGCAAAAATGAATTTAATTGATAAAATCAGCGCTTTATTAATTTTCCCTGCTTTAACCTATGCAAAGGTAAAGTCCAGCGAAGTGAATTTTGCACAGGTTAATGAAGATTCCGCAGTGACAAGACTTCGATCTTATTTGAGAATAAACACGGAGCAGCCACATCCTGACGCTGGATACGGTAGAAATTTTTAACTTTTAATAAAATAGCAAATGCAACAAAATTTTAAAAACTTACCTTTTCTGATTACTTCAGAAAAGGCTATAGAATGGTTACAATGGGAAGCTGAAAACATTGGATTAGAGTTTGATGTTTTGGACATGGAAGCTCCCAATTTATTTGCTGTTTGCATTACTTGGAAAGGAATGAATTCTAGTTTGAAATCAATTATGCTTAACTCGCATATGGATACAGTGGCTTCAGATGCGGTAGAATAAATTAAAATCAATTCAATGAAAAATTTCTTATTTAATCGAATCAAAACGGTATTTACTCCAAGTCCAAATGGACTTATCCTCCGTACAATGCAGAAAAAGATTCAGAAGGAATTATATACGCTCGAGGTGCTGCTGATATGAAAAGTAGAACTGTTGCTACTTTGGAAGCTTTGAGGAAATTGAAGACAATGGGATTTCAACCTTTGAGATCAATTCATGTAATTGTTATGCCAGGTAAGTGAAAATATTAATAAATCTCAGAAAGGAAAGTTAATTAATTGGATTTTTAGACGAAGAACTTGGAGGAATAAGAGGAATGATGCCGTTTGTGCAAACTCAGTATTTCAAAAATTTAAACGTGGGAGTAGATTTTGACGAAGGGGGCTACCTAAACGAAACAAGTCGATCGATTTATTTTTCAATTGCTGAGAAAAATGCTTGGAGTAAGTAGAATTACAACGCGTTTAAATATGTTTGCAATGGAACGAGTTACATAATATTTTATTTGTTTTTAGAATTTAACATTACTGCGAAAGGGTTAACAGGTCATGGCGCCTCATTCCCACAATTTACAGCTTCACAAAGATTGCAAATTGTTATTGACCGGCTAATGAGCTTTAGACAAGCTCAGTACAAACAGTTAATGGAAGGGAAGTCAAAATTTGAAGATTTAACTACAATTAACTTGGTTCGGCTTGGGGTAATTTGATACGGCTTTGGAATAATATAGTTTCTTTCTCTGGTCTAATTTTTAATGATTTTAGGGAGGTTTTTCAGATAATGTAATCCCTGATGAAGTTTGGGCATCTTTTGACATGAGGATAATGTTGCGTGATGACTTGAAATTTGAAGATTTTGATAATATGCTCAGCAACATTATTGCAGAAGCAAATACAGCTTCTTCAGACTTGAACAATACCGTGTCCATTGACTTTCTAATAAAATCTTTGGAAACAGGTCGGACCACAGCAAACAGTTCCAATCCGTGGTGGAATGTGCTGCAAAATTTATGCCAAACATTGTAAGAGAAATCATTTTTAACTAATTTTTTAATTTAATTACTTATATTTTGTTGTTTTTATTGTTTTTAGAAAATACGAATGTAAAACGCGTGCAGTAATACCTGCAGCATCAGACGCAAGATTTGTCAGAAACGTGGGGATTCCTGCTTTTGGTTTTGCACCGTTTCCTCCAGGAAGAGCTCATAAACCCGATGAATTTGTTAACGAGAAGGATTTTTTAAAAGCTATTCAAATTTACGTAGAGTTTATCAAAGTTTTTGGGATGCAATCAGCAGTAATTGCAGAGTGATTAATGTGAGTCCCTTAATTGTAAAGCTTGTGTATGAATTGTCAACAAAATTGCCTGGAAGGAAAAAAGTTAGAATTATTTGAGTTTTTATTATTCCACTCTTTTTAGTAATCATTTGTAGTTAGTTGATTGATTTCCCAAATAAATAGCTTTTAAACTTTACTTACAATTCGTACATTTTCAACCTGTTCTTCAGTTCGCACTGAAACAAGAATAACGAGAAATGGAAAGTTGCATGAATCATTAAATGAACATCTCGCATTACCCCAATAAAACAACATTTTAGTGATTGATGATTTGGATGCATAAATGAGCAATTGATCCATGCATAAAACAATTGTTTAACAACAAATAACAAAAAGAGTTT
>JAANSO010002981.1:0-12309 GCA_036507315.1 Lepidocyrtus fimetarius | reverse complement strand
ATTGTGACTATTTTCCCATTCATAATCCTAATAAAAAATCAATGGGATTTCCCTTTCCCACACCATTCCCACACTTCCCGAACAAATAATCAACTTTTCCCTTCGTTCATTTTTTACTGGCTGCCGTTTTTTTAATTTTAGTTAAGGTTTTTTTTGGGTATGCAAATTCTTTACTTTGAGCATTCTTTCAAAAACTGCATCATGAAACTGGACATATTTCAAGTTTTGAATGTTTGCTGTTGATTTTTCCACATTTATTTTCACATTCACTCAAGTAGAAATGTTTTTCTCAGAGATTGTTAACAAGAGACAGAGGTAATATTATCATCAATGACAAAATCCCTTTGAGAGTACCTTTCTCTCATTAAATATTCATTTGTGCTTGCTACAATCCCACATTACGTTAACATCGCATATACACTTCCGTAGTTCATGGAGAAAAATACCAAAACGGGAGATTTTAATAAAAACAAACCCTTCCCTATAATTGCAATTACTTTGGCCATATAAAAACAAATTATTGTAAATTGGCTGAGAGCTTTGAGGTCCTGTCTGCCAACGCCCACAAAAATAGTCTTATAGTACTTCAATAATAAAATAATAACAAATATCATCAACTGTCTGCAGAAAAAATAGAAAACCCCCAAACAATAATATTCTGTGTCCATCATTTTCATAGCGTCATGTCAATTTCCAGCGCAGGGCGCTGGCATATGTGGAATAAAAATATAATTATATTTTTATTCCTTAAGTTAATACATCTCAAAGCAGAAATGACATACCGTGCAGTTTGTGTCTCGTACAAATTGGTTTTGGCTTCACTTCCTCGTCTTTTGAAGTGTACTTTCAATCTTTTTAAAAAGCTGATAAAGTAAAGAGTTGTTGAGCGATGGAAAGAACTTTTCACTTTTTCATTACAACAAACGATATCGTCAGTTTCTCTTTTCGTTGTGCAGCTTTCATTTTTTCAAATTGAGAGCTGAGTGAGGGATTAAAACCGAAGCAGTTTGGTTGGATTTGGTTTTCTTTCGTTTCTTTTTAATTTTGCAAATAATAAAAAAGAGGAATGAAATGAGTGAAAGCATTAACGAGGAGAAAAGGTGGATGGATATTTTTGTTTGATAATGATGTGAAGTTGATGGCTGATCCAATGGAAATGCAAGAAGACACGTTCTGTCATGTTCGATGAGTTGTTGCTTAGTTTGAGCTACTGTTACATGCCCTTAGGAATGAATACATAGAGTGAAATAAATTTTGATGATAGAGCATGTTGAAGGAGTTTTGTGCTTAGGTTGGACTTGGAGGAAAACCGAAACTGAGTAAGCAAGAACACAAAGTTGTGTTGAATGAGAACGCGTTTTATGGTTGATATTTCAGTTCCTCCTTCTTGTCCTTTCACCAGACAGACAAGTTCCGTCAGTTGGTCGGAATAACGTTTGAAAGGAAGGATATGATGCAGCTGTGTGTCAGTGGAAACCGCTTTTCTTGTGTTTTGTTTTATGAACTGTTTGTGAGAGCTTATTAAGAAAGTTATGAAAGTATTTATTTTTTGAATCTTTGTTTGACTCTAAAAACTAACTTTGTGTTCATTATATGTGCAAAAGGAAATTAACTATGATAAGGAGCATCTGGTTTTCGGTATGAATTTAAATAAGAGCCACTTTTAATTTGTTTTATAAATTTTGTTTTTGCAAAATTTAAAAAGAAACTTTTGTTGCAAAACATAAATACATACATATGATATTTTTATACGACCACATGTTTAAGGGGGATTTCAGGGGGATTAAAAAGCATGCATTTGGGGAAATACATTATTCATATTAATCGTTAACCTTTTGCCTGCTGTGTTCTTGTGCAATGTTCCTCAATTATCCAGTATCATATCTGACCTAACATCTTATCTTATCAGGTCTTTTAAAAATGACATGAAACGGTCGAACTATAATATATGAATATACTGTTTAATTACTTTAAATATCGCAGCAGTATAAATTATCATTAAGGTATATATTTTATCAGACCCGACCCAACATAATGCATAAGCTGTAACTCTATCAAACCTATTGAAAAGTAATGAATGTTGATTTAATATTGCTAATGCAAGTTTTATTCTTCCGTATGGAATATTTAATGTACTTTGATAAGCAAAAATGCAAAGCGCTATTTTCTGATTTTTAGATGATGATAGTAATGAAAAAATTGAACTCTAATTTCTAAACGATATGTTTTTATCAAAACCAAACTCCCGTAAAACGGTTTTTAGTTTTTACTTTCTCTTCAGCAGACTTGGTTGGCTTGAAAAGCATTTCTCATTTCATAATGGCAGGGTAATGATGCATTTATGATTTAATGAGTAGAGGTACATTTGATCAATATTTAGTATTGTATTTTACGGAACAAATGAGTTATTCAGGAGAACATATTTTGGCCACTATCATACTTGAGGAAATTGGCCAGTCTACAACAAACGGTGACAGGTTTATAGAAGGAGAAAGTAAATAAGTATAGATAGTGCACTTAATATTCAAGTATTCAAGAGTGAATACAAAATGCTGAAACAGTCAATATTATTGTACACGTGTAGTATAATGCATAATATATGAGTATTTTATGGTGGTTCATGGTTCTTGTATTTTCTGCTTTTACTTCTAATAAAATTACAAGACCAAAAACTTTGAAAGGCTGAAATATTAAAGATAATAGCTAGTACTTTTATATGCAATAGTATCCATCATATCATGGTTCTTGTTCCTCATTTTTGTATCTTTAATAAATAATATTATTTGACAAGAACTATAAAATTTGTATGTAAGCTATTCCATCTTTAGTTTTTTTCCGACAGGTAAAGGCATTCAAAGCTTAATCTATTTACATTAGGTAATTACTATTTGCAAAATTGGATGGTTCTAAAAGATTCTGCCAATTTATTAAAAAAATCTAATTCTGCATAACTTTAATAATCTCTGAGTATGATTGAAGTTTTACTTTCAAAATTTATTTAACTAGTAAATATTTTCCACATGAATTTCCAACATGAGTTAAAACTTTGTGAAGCACATAGTTTTTGAAAGTTTGTAAAGCTGTTGCTCTCAAGTCAGTTTAACGAAAAGCAAATGATTTATGGAATGGACTGGTAGTTACAAAAAAGCTTTTTTGAGTGACAAAAAACCGATTTTTACAAAAGTTTACAAAATGCGCCTAAAACATTTATAAAAGCCTGTAAAACGAAAGGTCCCTTCCAGTAAAATATTAATAAAGTTCGCCATCAATTTTTGAATTCCGTAAGATTTTGCATACTATAGCAGGTTGTGAAGTTTTATTGCATACAGATTCTCAAAATTTGTAAAGACAATTGAGGTTCTCAAAACTACCTGCGAGAGTTTTCTTTACATGACTAGGTAGTATTTAGTATTACCTTTCATTCCGGACTCAAATGTCACCAACGTCTGAATTAAATTACTTTTGCTGTTTTTCCCCTTCTCATTTTCCTTTTTCATTTCCATTGATGTAGGGACATTGCTTAAAGTAGAACAAGGTGTCTAATTTCACATAACTAATTTTCTTTTATTCTTTTCTTTCAGAAACAAGACGGAAAGTCTCCAACTCAACACTTGCCCGAATGGCAAAAATAATGCATCATACTACTATACCCTTCTCTACACATATATAACAAACAAAACCTGGCAACTTATAATGTAATTTTGCGTAATTAATCCATCCATCACTCATTTATAAACCTTTAGATTTTAGGGAAGCCTGACATATTCTTGAATTTTTATTAACTTAATATAAAATTCTAATTTTATTAAAATTGAAAATGGTACAGAAACTGTTTATGATGATGCTGACATGCCCCCACGAACTTCTGTAGTCCGAACTTCATATATTATAGCTTATAATTAAGACAGAAATGCATCAAATTTCAAACGATAAAATTAAATACCATGTTATGTCAAGGGAATTCTCAATTCTCCTATTAAAGAATAGTCTCCAACTCCTGTATATTTTATGAAATTTGAAAGCTTCTACTTTGTCAACAGAATAAAAAGTATATTTTTCAACTCTATTCCCTTTACAAATAAAAAAAACTTACATAAAGTGAACTGAAAATTATTTCTTTGATTTCTATCCCTTATTCTGTCTTTCGTGTCCTTGTCGTATTCCATGATTTCTCTATATTTCCAAAACCAGTAAAAAGAAAGCAGCCAAACCAATGTAAAGTCACACAGAAGTATTCACACGTGAATGCATCAGTACATAAAGTATCAAAATAAAAGTCTTTCTTGGAAGCCCTTCTATTTCCTTTCACGCAGTTCCTTTCACTTCAACGGACAAAGCTCTAGACTTGTAGTTTTTTCAACGAAAGAACCAATTCATCAAAACTCTACTTAAAAACTCGATGCCACTACTCTGCGTTTCCAGCAAAACTATCTTTCTTACTTTTAAATTGAAGTATCCATCCAGTCGCAGTTCCCAGAGGACAAAAGAACGTTTTCTAAAGAAGTAAAGAAAATGCTATAAAAAGACTAATTGAAGTTAATATGTAATAAGATAACGGTTGAAATAATACGCGGAGTGAAAGAAAACTTTTCCTTATATTTCTCTTCTCCATTGTTAGTACGTACTCGTTTAAAAGAGAGTGATGACGTCGGGGAAGTAATTCGAGTTAACTAATTGGCACAGAAGACATCATTAGATGAGAGTGAGAGGGTGATAATTTAATTAGACCTAAAGTTCTTTTAAAAACACTTCAATAGTGAGAATATAATGAGTGCAAACTTGGAGGAAATGATGATCTCGCTTATTTTTAGTCTTGCACAGCGCTAAACAAGCACTGATCTTGAGTGGCATGATGCCGTTGCGTTGCTTTGCTAAAAACGCATTTGTAAAGTAAAAGGAGTTTATTATTCCCAATTAGGGAGAAAGAATAAATACAGTTATTTATTTAAACTGTCCTAAAAAAGGGTCTAGTGCTTAATTAGATTTGCGTTAGGAATAATCTCTTTTTAATAAAAATTTCTTGCAAATTATCTCTCAAAATGTACTTTCTATACCCATGTCTGTAGTACAGACTCTACACTCCAGTAATTTTATATTCACGTTAGAAGTTATTTTTGCAATTCTTCCATAAAACTAAAAACAAAAAATATTTTGAGAAAAAATATTTGTTTATGTGTTACTTTTAGGCGGATGAGCTTTTACCTTTGCTTTACTAGCAAAAAATATTTTGTTTTAGAGTTTTTCATGTTGCTAAAATATTACTGGATAGAACAAATAAAGTTCCAGAAGAAATAGAACACAGGTAGATTAGGAAACCCTGTAAATTCCTGGAAAGTAAGAAAAGGTTGGAGATAGGAGGAAGGAAATATTATCGTAGCTGGGGGCTTTCAAAATTCTTGTAGCGTGCTTAAGTCTGAAATTTGCATGGGAGAGGAAATTCTTTGAAGAAATCCTGGAATCCATCCTACGTGCTGATGAATATTATGTTTCAGTAGTTACAGCAAGGTTCCAGCGTCTAAAGTTTTATCTCGTTTTTTGCAAATAATTTAACGTTTAGGCAGTTTAAAAAAAGTAGCTTCAATTCAATTCAAGCTGACTGAATGTGGAATAATATTGACCAAAATAAATTCGTGAATTTATCCAAAAGTATTATAACAACAGGGAAACGTTTTCAACAAATTGAAAACCTGTTGTACAGTGCTGTATGGGGTAAATTGATAGCAACAAAACCATCTTATACAGTAAAAATTTCCAAAGATGTGCTGCCTAATATTCTCAAGCCGTGGATTGACATACTTTGGAATCACTATTCATTTGGTAAGACAACTGAATCTATTGATAGATATCTATGGGATTAGCGCTGTATTTCCCTTTCTTATATATTTCTAATATTATTTTATGTATTGGAATAAGCTTCACCTCTAAAGCAAAAATATATTTCGATAAATAAGGGCTCATTCTTTGCCTGTAGATTGTTGGACTACTTGTAATTCCGTTAATTACTTTATTTGGAGCCTTTTCTATTTCTCCTACGGGATCAGGAAAGAACGTAAGTTTTTGTTCATGAGTATTATTGAGCTAAAGTAAAAGTAGAGTTGCGTGATATGCCAATATTAATTTAGAGATCATTGTTTCCCATTTCCCGACTGGGACATACACTCGTTATAAACTTTTATTAATTTTTTTGGACTGAACTTACCACTTTATTTGCACTTCTTTAGTTAAGCCGGTTTGATCTGACCTTCATGACAGCTTATGCATGTGGAACACTACTTACCGCTCTGTTAATATTTCGTGGGGTTCAGAAGGTAATTGACTTAAATGTTTTGTTATCCTATTAAAGTTTTCTTTTGTGTATTTTCTAATATTATTTCATTATGAACGTTTCAAGGAATCCGTCCTGACTTTGCAACTTTCTGGAGCTTTGCTAGCTCTATTCCAGGTTGGAGCTTCGATAACAATGATTCTATTTTGGAAAACGTCCCGTCCCACAAATCGAGGCCAACCTACGGATATTCTCAGAGTTATTTCTGTCGTTGTCAACTGTCTCTGCACTGTCACATATCTTTTCATTCTTTTTTGTTATATTAGACGCATTAGGAAACGACAGCGAGGAGAATTTGTTAGTGAAACAGATAGTTATTAAGAGGTTTGTCTAATCGCATGATTTTTCAAAGTTCCTGTAGATCTTTTATGCAGTTTATGAAATAGTTCAGTAATAGGGAATTAGTGTTATTAGTTTCCGGAATTATTTTTCCTTTTTTAAATATTTTAAATGTTATAAGCTTTGACTTGACATTGTTAATCAATTTAATTAATTCCTCAATCAATTTGCCAAAAATGGATGTTAAAACTAAAATATTCTAGAGCAACAGCCTGCTTTACTACCATTTACTATAAATTAAATTATTAACTAAATTAAGGAATATTAATAATATAATCATGCAAAGATGTAACACTATTTCTTAACTGAAACTTTATTCTAGTCTGAAAAAACTGTGTTGGCCAAGTTAAGTTAAAACAGTCGTATTATGTAGTATTATTGCGAAATAAATGTATCTCTGGTTGTATAAGAATGTCTACTGAACAATCATTCGGATCAGCCAAAAATCAAAGTCAGTGAACCGATTTGTGATAAAACCAATTGTCATTGGAATTGTAGTTAGTTAATTACTTCAAAATGTTATCTATAAACTTATATGAGTAATACAGAATTTGGATATAGAGCGGAAGGTGTGTTTATTCAGTAGTTTTTCATTGTAGTTAATTATATAGCAGCTTGATTAGTCATATCAATTACGATATCATACAAATATATATCAATCCTATATCAAAGTGAATTACTGCCATGCTTGTCAATCAATCAAAATAATTAGTTAAAAAACAACCACTAACCTTAAAGATATATCTTAATCAAGAGTTAAAATGTTGTATTAATCATTTGGTGCTTGTTGTTGCGAGTTGCAACTAAAATTATTATTGGATCAGTTACAATGATTCCCTTGCTTCCTCCATCCCTTGGTATTTTATTGTTCCATGTTACTTTAATACTTATTTTAGGAAAACATTAAACCAAATTTGTACTTTTACTTTTAAAATCCTAATGAAAATCTAAACAATCAAGAAACGAATTTACAGCAGGGTAAATAAACAAGCTTAATAAAAAATATGAGTATTATTTCTGTGTAGTTAGCATATTTTTTGTAGATGCTCTGTAAGATATTTTCTATTGTATGTTATTAAAATAAAAACTACCTACCTGTATTTACAAAACATAAAAGTAAACTGCAGTAAAGTATTAACTAAATCAATAGGAAACTTTTAAAATACATAAAAAGTTATTCATATCCGCCATTTATTTGCTTTGACAAGCACAAGCCTCACTTCATTTTTCCTTTTTAACTGTTGTACTAACTCCTTCGGCGATTTCATTTTTAGCTTGCACAAAGGAAAAAGAAAGCAACAGAAAAAATGTCGTCATCTTCCTTTGCGTATTTTTTAACCAACCAACGCAAGTGACAAAAAATTTACAAAGGTTTAAACAAAAAAACAACACCTTTTTCTCCCAAGTTTTTCATAATTCCACTATTCCTATTGTTGTCCATATTTAGCTATTTAGTCATTGTATTAATGTAATTTGCGATTACGCCTTCGCCTTGTATATAATCAAATACCTAATAATGATTACGGCAAACAGGATTCCTGATTTGTAGGTTTCTAATTTTACAACTTAAACTACCAAACTAAGAGACATGAAAGAAGATTCATTATGAATGGATCATTTAATAGGTCGACAAATATAAACAATTCATCATAACTTTACAAGATCTTTTCCAATTCTAAAAATAGATATTTAAAATTCAAGCATTGTTAGTACCAAATCTATTAGAAAGATTTTGCATTCGCGCATCATCAGCATTACAATATACATAGTTATATCGGAACAAACATGTAAAAATGTGCCCTCAAAAGTTGAAGTACCGTAATCGTGACCACATATTATCGACTTTGAAAAAGTGTATTTACGATTAGGTTATATATTATGTGTAACTGATACAAGTCGTTTGCCGGCTCACTTCCTAAGTTAATAACGAATAGTAATAATAACTCATTTTTGTGACAGCTACAGTTTTGTCATTGCCTTTAAAATTTCGAATTTTTTCATAACTTTCATTCAAATCTTTTTCTAAAATATCATTACAATATTTTATTCTATAAAACCCAGTATACAAAGCTCTTCAATAACCATAAGCCCTACAGAAATAACTGAATAGAGGTAAAACCTGTGTCACAGCCTGTGTCATACCGATTTGTAAAAATCTTTTGCCAATTCAAATCACATTTTGAAATTATAGATAATCTTTTGTGTCTGTCTTGAACAAAGCTTGCTTGTGTCCAAGAAAATTAAAGAATGCTACTTTGGTGGAAATTCAATTAAAGTTGAATTAAACAAATCTGTCGTGCATACCATTTTTAATGAAATTAGTTGAAAGTTATGTAATATCATTAAGGCACGCACCTAAGTTGTGTACTATAAAAGCTTGATTTCCGGTGACTTTGTATTTTCAATGCTTGTACAACATTACTAAATGTTTATCAACTTGTAGGTTAAAGTTTGAGTTTATAGGCCAAATGTTTAATCAAAGTATGTTTTACAACCTAAGGCTCAAGTACTAAAGGGAAATCCTGTCAAGCATATTATAGCATTACAAAAGTATTTTGTAATAAAAGTTTTCTTCTATTTTTATATCATTTATGCCACAGAAGTAATTCCCAAGCGTAGCTTATCATCACATTGTTATGTCTTTGTTTATGATTCAAAAACTATTTTATATTAATACCTGGGAGTCGCTTCATTGTACATGTAAATATGAAAAACACTGTAAGAATTCATGTGAAATATGAACTTGCACTTGACTGTTCCACATTCGTTTAAAAATGATAATGAAATGACCTATACTAGCTCTAGCGGTAGTTTTCTTTATTTATTGCAAGACATTTGCGCATTTTGAAATTATGTTAGGAAACTATTAGCAAGTAATTATAAGAGGTCTGCCTGTAGGTGTATAAAAACGGGATTATACCTTGACTAATAAAACAGTAAGTTTGCTTAGGTATTTCTAAAATGGTGGCGGGTGTATCAACCGTCATTTGTGACAGTTGTTTTTATTATTGCAATAATGTGTGTTACGGATGAATTGATAATACCTGGTCAAAAATGTTATTTCATGATAGAATGAGAATAAAGTTAGCATTCATTGTCAATTGTAGCAGATGAACCTGACAATTTTCGATTCAGCATTACCTAAAGGTAATATTTAAGGCAAAAATACTTTTTTCTCTTCTCCTTTTGACTATAAAACAGAGAGATTAAACGATGAACGCCTACCCTATTAAAAGCTAAAAAGTAAGGTAATATTTAAGGCAAACTTACTTTTTTCTCTTCCCCTTTTGACTATAAAACAGAGAGATTAAACGATGAACGCCTACCCTATTAAAAGCTAAAAAGGGATTTTTATCACATTACAATTTACTTTGTATAAAAAACAGGAGAGACGAAGGAGGATGCACGCACAATTTTTTCTCCCTCATTCATTATTATTCTTTAACTGAAGAAGTTGTTAACTCCTTCATGCGCTGCATTGTTGTAAAATTATGACTTCAAAAGAAAATATATGATGATGACTGTTTAAAAAGGAAGTCATTTATACCTACTCTTGTGTAGGCATTAGCATGCATGCCAAGAATAAGGATGTTTCTATAATTATGATGAGATGAGAATGATGAAATGTTAAGTTTTAATACTTAAGCGGGGCTCATTGTTGCGTCGTTAGCTGTCGCTATATCACATTGCCTTGAGAATTGAATTGCAAACGGTAACAATCCTAAACTGTACATCGTGCTTGCTTGCATATTCAAAATTATTATTAGTTTTGTGTCTTTGTCTGTTTGTCACTTAAGTAGCAGTTGAGACTGTGCATTTTACGTGCATTTATGAAGCCTGTATCTGAATCAACGATTGCAGCGGTTAATTCGTGAGACAATATTAGTAGAACACAACATTACACAAAAGACTAGAAGACTTAAATGAAATAATAAATTCTAATTTGTTCTTATCTTTATAGTCATCATCATATCATAATCAACAGAGTTTCAAGCATTCTTGGAAATTGCGAAAGGAGGGATCGTTTTCCATTCAAAGAGAGAAAAATCGAAAGTTTAGTTTTTAAGGGCTACAGTGTTACTATAAACATCCGTTTTGTTGGTGCCTAAACAAACTCTTCCCAGTAGTGTAGGCACTTATCTATCTACACAAATATCAGCCCACCTTCAGGAGAAACGCTTGTAGCTTGTTAGGACTCACAGGGATTAATCACACTATACATGAACATCACATTTAAACGTTTTGCGAATTCCTAAAGTAATTTTATAATTTTTCCTTTAAAAAACTAACAAAAATTGTGACAAATGTGACAAACATATCATGGCACTGTGCACTTAACAAAGGACTCGTTTTCTAGTTTTTCTCTTAAGCTCAGCATAATTAAATGAAAATTTGTTCGTGCTTACTCCTAATTGATGTTTTGCTCGTTAGAGATGGAATGAAGTACGGATAAAATGAAGGAAGCAGAGCTAAACCCTTAAACAACATTCTAAAATTTGTAGTGATTAAAGTACGATGGTGATATTTTAGTGTTGATTATCAGTAAAAATTTGCAACTCATTTTGCTATATTGCTGTAATTGCAATGACGAACGACGAGAGACGCAACTGATGCAATAGATAAAACGTAAAAAATCAGTTTTTACAATTCTGTAGTTATTTTCTCTGATTCCCCAAAAAAAACTTACATACCAACAAACAATAATTCCAACGTGAATACCCATTTTTGTTAAAATTAACAAAAGTTTCATCAGTTCTCATTTTAAAAAGGAAGAATGCGTAACTACTTGGTAGTAGGGTTGCAAAGCGGTCCGTGAGTATTTGAGTCGCCATTGCAAATTTGGTACATTTAAAAATTTGAAGCCGTAAGTGGCATGAGATACTGTTTCAGAGATAGTCAAGTGAAATGAAGTGTACTAATAAAGATATCAGTTTGCACGTCTACGGCTCAAGATAAGTTTCATTTTTCCAATTTAAAGAAAAAAAGTGGCCAGCTTTTCCTAATCGTCATTCCTTTACACGATAAAATGATTAACACGAATGGAAATGTAAGCGAGAAAAACGGAAAGTGAATCTGTGAATAAGAATTTTAAAAAACTTTCTTTGAATCAAACAAAATGAATAGCAGAATTGTAGTCCGATGTCTGTGTGTAGCTGGGTCCATGCTTCATATTGTGAGTTTTTCTAAGCACTTTACAATTGCTGGTAAATTAATATTTTAGTTACATTAGTTTTCTTTCATTTGAAGGCATGGGCCGTGGCATTGTTGATATTTTCCGGGCTATTGCTTAGCAATGGGATGACACACAGTTTAGGATTTGTAAGTGTGAATTCAGTTCAATTTAAGTTTTAATTTTAAAACATTTTCCCCATAAAATTTGCTATTTAATTTAGGAGCCAACTTTCTACGATCACGTCGTTTTATGGGTTTACGATGCAATTTTACTGTTAACTGGACTGACAACGCTTTACAGTTTAATTCAGGTATAAAAGAAATAAAATAGTTTTTCGTTTGACATAAATTATGGTTTACTTTATGGGCTAGGCATATTGTACATACATAACAATACAGTCGAAACTCGATATAGCGTACCTAGATATAACGATCGCTGCGGTATAACGATCCCTACCTATGTCGCCCGAATC
>JAANSO010002980.1:0-12312 GCA_036507315.1 Lepidocyrtus fimetarius | reverse complement strand
AACAACTTTTAACACACCAACCTACTCAATGTATGAGCAAGTTCGTTTAACTGAATCCATATTTTAAACAAAATTTCATAAAAACAGTCCCGATCAAAATCATTAACAAAGTCAGTTTTTATTATATTAAAAAGCAAATCATCGATTGAATTATTTCGAAGATTTAGATAACCTTTAATAACTTCCACAAAACTTTATAATTGACTATCTAAAAATGTCGTTATTTGTACTCGCTGTCATTAGAAAAACGTTTCAATTCTATTCAGTTTTAATACCCTGCACCAAATTAACTTTTCAAATAATTTATCCTAAATTAACATTTTCAGCATTAATGCATTCACAATCCACCCGTTATCTGCTAGCTTGCGCTGGCATGGGAGAAAATGAAACTGAAAATCTTACTTTTCTTATTTCACCGTTATTCATCAACCTATTCGAAAGATGCACAAATAAGTATATTCAATAAATATATCTTTCATAACAAGAAGCTACAAGATTTGAAAAAAATGAGATGGTCGCTTTGAAGGTGAATCCGTCGTTTTTTTAAATATGATTGATCGTTATATTTTTAGAACTATATCAGGAGAGAGTTACGCATTTATTGAAAAAGAGTTAAAAATGCTTTTTTAATGAACGAAAGAAGAAGAGTTAAAAATTGTAAGAACATTTTTTGCTAATTTTAAAATTGAAGGTAAATGTATGTGCCTTCATTAAATTTTTGTGATGATTCGGAATTGTAAATGGAAAGATACCCATGCTGTAAGATCGAAGCTGGTTTTTCTATAATTGAATCTACGTACTCAAATTGATACGAATTAATTTATATTTTATTCTCCTCAAGTCTGCAGTTTTTTCTTCCATTCCCTTAAACCGTTTATTAAAAACGCGCTTTACAAACTCCACCCAAACAAAACGTTGAATGATCCCATCATCTTCACCGTCTGCTTCCCCCTTTTGCTACCTTGAACTTTAAATTCTTTGCAAAAATAACTTTGAGTGAGTTTAAAAAAAATCTTATGACCACACTACGACGGGATTAAATTATCACAGCAACGAAGCCACTCTCAGCCACAGCTTTGTAATTGCTTCGAGGTTGTTTAACTCTTAGATACTTCCACCACAATGCTTTTTAACACGCTCAATAAACTATTTTACTACTCGTGAAGAAGAAAAGACTTTTTCTTTAACCATGTAATTAGGCAAGGCCATGTATTAAGGTAGGCTTTAGGAGAAGAAAGTGTTTTGCTCAATGAAGTTCATAATAAGATTAATTCATATTACACTTCTTAATAGTTTTATCAAATCAAAAATAATCGGTAAATTTCAATTTTTTTGAATCTCCACGAATTACTTTAACACTCGGAGTTTACTGCGTAATAACGTCTTGATTTGGAAATATTTACACCCTGTGCCTGTGATTTCATTATAAAAAACCTTAATCTCAACTCTGTTCAATTTTGTATTGAATGGATGCAAAGCACTAAAGCAAACACTAATTTATGCCTCAATAACAATCCCGTCGTTGCCTGCTTACTTACCCTAGCCCTAATGATAACGAAGCTGTTGATCTTGCTTTTCCTACTTCACCGTTACACTTCAACCCTTTGAAAAGATGAACAAATGAAAGTAGATTTTTCTTGACGCAGTTTTTTGCCCCAGAAAGATGCAATGTAAATTTAAGAATTATTGAAGATAAGATGTGGAAAGATAAACCCTTTTCATTGCATTGAATAAAATTGATGATATTTTTTATTGCTACTAAAGAGTAGTTAATGCAACACAAGTTGATATTAAGACAAAAACTTAATTGATGAAATTGGTGTTTTGATTGACGTTTAATCCCATCTAGTTTTTCAAATCTGTTATTGGTTTTGTTGAAGAGGCAACTATTGCATTGTAATTTGCAAAATAAATCCATTCACACTAACTGAAACTGCAGCTAGCTAAAGTACTTTTCACTTTTTGGATGTTCAGAAATATTTAACAAACGAAGAATAAAAGCTTTCTTTGGCAAATGGATTCATTTCAACATTCATTCGTTTTAAAAACGAAACTGCCAATAAGCGAATAAATTATTTAATTGAAATTTGTCTTGTGTCAGATGAGAAAACATTCTCTGGTAGTAATTCATTATTGTATTCAAATCCGAAATTAGATAAACATTTTTGGAAGATTTTAAAAAGCAATTGTCGCATTCACATTTTAGCTGGAAAATAAAAGTAAAAATTTAATTTTTTAACATGAGAAAAAATAGTAAAAATCGAGAAACCTGCACGCCGAATTTAATTTTTTTGACACATTTTATTGGAAAATTGTAAGATTAAGTGGCTGGTCATCTATTTAAGATTAAATTAAACTTGATGAAGTCAGTGTCCGTGAAGGAGAAAATGCTTACTGGCGAAACAACAATCGAATAAAATTTATGTAAAAAAGTTGCTTCAAAATAAAATGCTTTCAAAACATTATTAAACTGTTAAAAAGTGCAACCTTGTAATTAAAAACTGAAAATTGGAGGGATGATGAGGAAGGAGAAAAGTTTTGAATGAAAAAGATTGCATACCAAACACACACGTGTTTCAAATGTTAAGTGGCCACTTGTTTCAAAAGATTTAGAACCATTGGATCGTTACAACATTTTTGGTAATAAAAACCCTAACTATAATTTACGAAAGTAGTAAACCCAGACATGCTTAGAAATAGATAACTCATGACCTTCTTCATAATGGTTTTTTCAATTTGCAAATAAACGGTTACATTTCTTTTCAGATTTATGGAGTCTTCAGAAATTTATTCTAAAACTCGGAGCCAGCTACGTAACAACGTCATTATTTGGGAATATTCACACCGACTACTTTCGCATTCATTTACTTTATTCGAATACAGGTGGTAAAAGTTTACTCCATTTAGTTAAAACGTAAAGTTTAATAGTTTAGTTTACTCCTAATAAATATTTTCGCTTCGATTTAATTGCAATTGTAAACTATTAAGATGCGTTTACACAATTCATCATAATTAAAGCAAAAAATATTAGTGCACCTTTTCTTTGTTTTATCGTGTTTGCTACGTATTTCGTATTGCAAAGAAGACAAGCTAAGCAGGGGAGAAGGTTATAAATTTGCTGAATTTATTTTTAAAAAAATGTATAATTACTGGTTTTTATTGCAATGCTTGGAAAAATCTTATAAAACGAGCAAATACAATATCAAAAATATATTTTATTGACATCAAGTCAACCGCTTTTTATTTTCTTTCATTAATTATAATAAAATGCTTCTCCGCAAAACTATGTAACTGTAAACAAATGTTAAAACTTATCCACCGTTTTACAAAATCCATCTACGCAAAGCTTTGAAAAATCTTGTAATCTTCACCATCTCCTCATTACATGCCTTGATGGATACATTTTAAGAACTTGGAGATTTTTAACCCTTCCTCTTAATAAATAAAAGTTGTAACGCCGAAAATTTAAGAAATCAACTCAATCAAGTTTATAAATAGATTTTTTCTTCTTTTATAACTTTAAATAAATTATGAATACCTGGTTGTGTTTTTTGCAGATTTATGGAATCTCGGGAATTCCTAAAAACTTAACAATCCACTCCCTTTGTTCACTTACGCCTACGCAAATCATGAAGAAGCCGTACATCCTGCTTTTCGTACTTCACCGTTCCTCTGTAACCTTTTTATGAATGAGCACATTGGATAAGCTAACTAAGCAGGAGATAGAGATACGCGTTCGCTGAATTTATTTTATGTTCCAAATTTCAATACAATACGAACAGAAAATTTATTTCCTTAAATTACTCGTCAAATACTTGTCAATATTTAAGTTATGCCTACTAAAGGACTGTCTTATCTGTTAACACCAGAAGTTAAGATATGAAAAGGATATTTAATTGTCATCGAATCAATCGTATTTTATTCTCATTCATTAATTTAAAAAACTTATCCCTGCGTAATTTTATTCAAAACATATCAGCGGCTTTACAAACTCCAACTAAGCAAAGCTTTTCATTACCGCACCATCTTTAACGTCTTCCCTGTCATCCACCTTGAATTTTAAATTCTTTGCAAAAAAAACTAACTCTGAGTTTTAAAAAATTGTCCTATCTACAAACAAATTTAGCAAAATGGGTCGTGTGTCAGTTTACAATAAACAAGTTGCACTAACAATCTAGAATTAGTTACTAATCATTGAAAACTTATCAAAACATGTGTTTGCGGTATTCAATGTCCGATCGGATTTTAAATAAAAGTAACTTAGCAGTTTGTTTAACAGATTAATTTGACTTTTTAATTTAAATGCAAGTTTGTAGGTAGGGTTTCCATAAAAAACGAAAGTCAGATAAGCTTATCAGTTAAGCGTCAGTTAAGAATCGAAACGAGACCTTAACCAATAAAACGAGACGTTAACTAGCTAGTTAATGGTTTGGAATTTTAAAAAAATAGTTCAGCAGTTAGTCCTGAGTAAAAGGTTCTTGATAGTTAATATGCCTAAATCAGATTTTTTAGTGATTTATTGTAAATCAAGGAGAGATGCCTCCGGGGTCACGAATCACATAATTATATTTAAATCAAATACAATACCAACAGAAAATTTATTTTGTTTTAGTACTCCATTAAACCTAGCAATAATAACATGAAAAATGTTGAATATTTTTAAGCTTATCAGTTAAGCGTCAGTTAAGAATCGAAACGAGACCTTAACCAATAAAACGAGACATTAACTAGCTAGTTAACGGTTTGGAATTTTAAAAAAATAGTTCAGCAGTTAGTCCTGAGTAAAAGGTTCTTGATAGTTAATATGCCTAAATCAGATTTTTTAGTGATTTATTACTTGCTCGAAGAGTAAGTTATAAGATCGATGTGTTAGTCTGTCTGTCTGTCCGTCTGTCTGTCCGTTCCCACGAGAAGTCAAAAATTCCTCAATAGATTTTAACTAAATTTGGCATGACATGTAGACTGAACCTTCGGACAGAACTGTATAGTTTTTCAGAAATTATGGTCCAACGGTTTGGCCGTTACGAATGAAAGTTTGCACAAAGGTGCAAATTTGCACTGGATCTTATGCAGTAAATGCTTTCTAACACAAAGACTGTTAAAGCAATTGTAGCAAAAACATAGCTATACTTTTGGCATAAATTTGGGGGCTGTTTAGCTTCTTTGACCATACGGTTACAACTGTTAGAGTGACCGTTATAAAATTTAAAATTGCAACTTGTGGCATGCAGCATATCATTCGAACGGAAATAACTAGCAGACAAAGAATATGCGAATAAATTTGCGAATTTGCAAACGGTTTATGCAAAACTTTGCAAAATTAAAAAACTTAAATGGCATTAGGATAAGATTAAAGTAAAAGTAATAAACCAAAAAACGTAATAATTTACATGCATTTTAAGTTCTTTTTTGCAAACTTCGAGCAAGTGTCTAAGCAGGCTTGCTGCCTTTTATTGTAAATCAAGGAGAGATGCCTCCGGGGTCACGAATCAAATAATTATATTTAAATCAAATACAATACCAACAGAAAATTTATTTTGTTTTAGTACTCCATTAAACCTAGCAATAATAACATGAAAAATGTTGAATATTTTAACCGATCATATGTAACCTAAAGCCGTAATGCCAATAAACAATTTTTTAAACAAACAACAAGTCATTTAACTAGATAATGGGGCATTTTCCACAAAGTTATATTAAAAATCAAATAATCAGTTGATTTTTTTCAAAGATTTAGAGAACTTTTAATGACTTCAACAAAACTTTATAATTGACTATCTAAAAACGTCGGTGTTTGCATTCGCTGTCATTTGTAAAACGCTATTTCAGTTCTATTAAGTTTTAATATAAAAACTGCACCAAATTAACTTTTTAAATACATTTATTCTAAATTAGCCACATTTTTTAGCATTAATGCATTCACAATACACTCGTTGTTTGCTCGCCTCGCTTAAATGGACGAAGATGAAGCAAAAAATCTTGCGTTTCTTATTTTACCATTGTTCTACAACCTCTCCGAAGGATGAACAAATGAATAATTTGAAAATAATGCATCTTGCATAAATTGAAGTTATAAGATTTGATAAAGATGAGATGGGCGCTGGGAATATGAAATCTGGAAAAGGATGTCTTTCAACACTAGTTAATGCTAAATAAATGAAGAAAGTTTCTTTTAATATTTAAAATCAACTCTTAATTTCATTTTAAAAATTTAAAAAACCAAATCCAACTCCGATTTTCAAAAAAACGTTTCAGCATGCGATTCAAAATAAAGATCCAGCCTTCGCATCTACAAAAATCATTTAAATAAAAATTTTAATGCATTTAAACAAGTCTGTGTAATTACGTAACGCAGGAAATCCATTTTTAAAGTTTTTAATTATTGAAATGCATAAATCTAAAGCTTTTTGTAAAGTTGTAAACAAATTAGTAAAATCCTAAGATTCCTAGGTTTTTAGTTTTTACGTCCAACGACCTCTTAAACTTGTTAATTTTGTTGGAATCAACATTTTTCTAAATCTCCGGGCTAACTTCTAGTATTTAAAATCGTTACAAATAAAACCTTATTAGTTTACCGCAGACGATCTGTTATATCTAAACTTCAATGTTGTATAATATTTAAAAATAATCCCAAGCAGCTTTTAATATGTAAAATATAACTTTTATACATTGGCAATAATGCTTAAAGTATTCAATATTATTTAACAAATTTTGCTAAACAAGGAAGGGACCATTCAATCATGAAATTCATTTACAATTAAAAACATAATTCCAACGCCGACGATCAAACTAAAGTTTCAGTTTACCATTTTAAGATTCCATATTTTGCTTTTCTTACTAATTTAAATTAATCTTTAATTCGCAAGCACTTCTATTTAAATATTAACCTCATCCGTAGCTTTATAAACGCCATCCAAACAAAATGTTGACTGACGATGAGTGCATAATCTTCACCGTCTGGTTCCCCTTTCTTCAACCTGAAACTTTAAAATCTTCGCCAAAAATGTAACTTTGAATAGATTTGAAAATTGATATGAACTCACAAAATAATTCAAAACAGAAGAAACTGCTTCATAGAGATGTTTATGACAAAACAAGGGCAAAGCAGATAACTAAATGAAAATGCTTAAAGCCTTCAAGATTCGTTTTTAAAATTTTTTTAAATTAATGCAAACAGGTTTGTTCTTTTTAAGATTTGAACTTTCTCTAATTATCTCAATTTCGGTTTAAAACCAGAATTTTAACTTCAATGACCAAAACAATGTTTTATTTATCTTCATAATAAAGATAAGATTCACAAATGCGATATCCAAACAAATTTCATCTGCAACTTGCAGAGTGCAAGTTTAATTTGTATTTAAAAATTATTTTTGTCGAGTATTGAAACATTTTTGTTGTTGATCTATTATGAAATGCTGGTTTCGTTTTGATCCACTCTTCAATAGGAAATCGGATTTGCGTGACATGTTTGTAAAGATTTCAAATTTAAAGACAAGATGTAAACCGCTGAGCAATAACCTTTTCTGTGAGTCCTTTTTACGATTATATGCAAAAGAAATGATAGAGCTGGGATTTTATTTATTTTAAGGAAATATTTTGAAATGTCCAGGGTAAATTCCATTTAAAATGTTCTTGAATGAATTTATCCTACTTTTAGACATTGCGATCTAATCATGTACGCTGAATAATATCTTAACATAATTCTTAACAGCGTTTTAATAACAAACACAGTTCGCTAAATTTCATTTGCTTTATTAATTTTTTCTCATTTTTAATGTTTTTCATTAAAAAAGGAACGTTCATTAAAAGCTTGTCGACTAATTTTTTTCTTGCACGGACAGGAATACCTTTTCGATTTTTCGGGAGAAATAGTGAATCCTAAAAAACAGATTTTTCTTGAAATAACTTTAATCTTTTTGAAAGGTGCGTTATCTGATTGTGATAAAGTAACTATTTTTAGTTGCTAAATGCCAGAGCAGCTAATTTATTAAGCTGTGATTAAATAAGAGTGCACCCAAAGGTTTAAAACACTGCAATTTGTAAATTGGAGGGGATAAGGAAGCAAAAAATTCTTACCGGAAAAGTTTACATGATAAAAGCATTAACACATGTTTTCATGCTGGTGGACACATATTTCAAAGAATTGGAGGGTTTCATCCAGTAATTTGTAAGTAAAAGTTACAACGCCAATAATTTCTTAAAATGATTACACTAACCATTTTCAAAAGCAGATCACTCTATAATTGATAAATAAAACAAATCGTAAGTAGCAAATAATCGAGTAATTTCGAAGCGTTCTTTGTAGTGTACTATTTAACAAGGTCCTTATTTAGACAATAACACAGCGGTCTTTCTCTTTCATTTAAGACATCTCAATTCCATTCAATTTTTACTCTGTTTAAAAGTCAAACTAGCAGGTTTTAGCTTCAATACCAATCCACTCGTTGCCTGCAAACTTAACGCTTATAGTTGAGAAGATTAATCTTGCTTTTTAATTTCACCCTTCTTCCTTTTTANTCAATTTTTACTCTGTTTAAAAGTCAAACTAGCAGGTTTTAGCTTCAATACCAATCCACTCGTTGCCTGCAAACTTAACGCTTATAGTTGAGAAGATTAATCTTGCTTTTTAATTTCACCCTTCTTCCTTTTTAACCACTTAAAAAATGAAAAAATGAAAACATCCCGTCAAGAAATAATATGATATAATTATTATGAATTTGCTAAGTTAATATAAAGATGCAATGGAAATGGAGATTTCCGTTTGTTTTCTTCTTATTGAATTCGATTAACGATCTTACTTTAATGATTTACATAATTCATCACAATCAAATTAATTACTCCCGTCTCTCCTGTGATTTTTTCTTTTATAGCAAAAAAGGCAAGTTATAATCTTCACCAGCACAGAAGATAAGCTCAACAGGGAAGTGAGTTACGCCTGAAAATTAAGTCTGAAAGTAGAAGAAGATTATAAATATTGACAACCTTTAATAATTTCGAATTTATCCTCAATATTATACTAAATTATGAAAACAAATAATCAACGCCAATAATCAAACCAGTTTTAGTTGATTAAATTCAATGTTAAGATTCCAAATTTGGGTTTACTGATTTTGATCTGTAAATATATTTTGTGATTAACAAATAAATTTTTATTGCAGGCGAATATATGTTCCAGTCTTTGTTGATCCACTATGTATTACAAAGGTTTTGTCCACTTTTTAAAATTCCTTCATTCAAAAACTATCTTCATAATTACCTCTTTATCAATGGATAATTGCTCTTGCTTTGATATATAAAATAATTAATAATTCAATTTTGTTCAAGATTGCAATTGCGAACAAAGTCTAAATCGGAGTTGTTTTAAATTTTAGCAACAATCCTCTAGTTGCCAACTCACAGTGATGATGATGATGTAGTAAATCTTACTTTTATTACTCTGTTTTTACGTGTCAACCCTTTTAAAAGAATGATCATTATTAATGCTATAAACTCATCATTCATAACGAACGAATTTGTTAAGAAAAAACATTTATGATTTAGTAAAGATGAGATATGCACAGGGAAGATAAACTTTTGCTTGCTTTATTGAATATGATTGATGATCCTATTTTTTACGGCTATTTATAAGCAATTAATACCGCAAGGATCATTCGCAGACTCATAGTTAAAAATAAATTAAAAATTACAGTTCAAGAGAAGTATTAAGAAAGGATCAAGGAAAGGTTTACACAATTGATCATAACTTTATTGAGTACACCTTTATTTATTGTTAGAATTATTCAGTAATTTAAAAATATATTTTATTGGCATCAAATCCGTCAATCTTATTATACCTTTTCATTGTTTTATTTTAATAAATGGCTTCGCACGTAAATTTATTCCGACTTTGCGTAGCCAAGGTTTACAAACGCCAGCAAAATCAAAACGTTGAGTGCCCACATCATCTTCACCGTGCGTCTGCTTCACATTTCATCAACCCCGAAGTTAAATTCTCTGCAAAAATAACTTTGAATGTGTTTTTAAACATTTAAGTGATCATGGATGGAAGTGGGGAAAATGAACTCTCAGTTTTCATTATATTGAATACGACTTAAGATCGTATCTTTTATTTAAGAAGTAGTATATAAATACTGATTTTTTATTTTATTGCTTGAAAATTTGTAAGAAATTGAAGCATTACATAAAATTTTAAAAATAGCGGTCTTGAGTAAAAGGTTTTAAAAATAAACATGCTTCCTTCGACTTTTGGTAATTAAATAAACAACCAGAAAAGATACGACAGGACTTTCTCCAGTCACTTTTCAATATTCAATTCATTTTTCATTAGCAATGCATCGTATCTTTTTTAAATTTGTCAAAGGTGTGTCCATAATTATGTTACACTTGTTAAAGTAATGTTCCTCGCACTGTTAAATATATTATCTATTGAATTGAGCAATTACAAGATGCAAAAATATATTTTAGTGGAAACATATTTAAAGGATTTAAATGGGTTAATCATTTGTAACCCAAAGCCGTAACGCTAATAAACAATTTTTAAAATAAATGGCAAGTCATTTAAGTAGACGAAAGAATTTCTTTCAACAAGTTATATTAAAAAGTAATCGGTTGAATTTTGTTCGCAGATTTTGATAACCTTTAATAACTTCCACAAATATTTATAATTGAATATCTAAAAACGCCGATATTTGTCTTTGAGGTCATTTAAAAGATGTTTCAATTCCATTCAGTTTTAATATATAAACCTGCACCAAATTAACTTTTTAAATATTTGACTCATTCGCTGAATTTATGTTAAACGAAGAATCTAATTACTGATTTTTATTTTATTGCATAAAAAACAGGTTACAAATTAAAATATTGTGTAAAATTAAAAAAGACGCATAGCAATTAGTGCTAGTCCAGAGTAAAAGGTCGTTGATACTTAATATGCATAAATCAGATAACGATTAATTATAAATCAAACAAAGATTTTTTTGATTTGTCCACAGTTATGTTGAAACCAAGACTTTACCAGCGGAAAATTTATTTTTAATTTCATCTTTGTCAAAAACAATTGATCCTGTTTAAAGGAACTTTGTACACTAAATCTACTAAAACAAGAAAAAGCAATGTGAAGAATATATTTTATGGTCAACAAATCAATCGTTTTCGTTCTCTTTCGTTAATTACAATAGATATTTCTCTGCGGGTTATTCAAATGTTAAAAATTATCTGCAGCTTTACAAACTCTAAACAAAGCGTGGAATGACCGCGTCATCTCCACCGTCTCCCTCGTCGTCGTCTTTGAAATTTAAATTCTTCGCAAATAATTAACTTTAAATAGGTTTTACAAAATTGCACTGTTCCTAAAGTGGATGCATATTTTAAAAATTCAAATGTTTTAACCGATCATATGTAACCTAAAGCCGTAACGCTAATAAACAATTTTTAAGCAAGCAGTAAGTCATTTAAATAGATAAAAGGAGTTCATCTGCCACAAAATCATATTAAAGAGAAAAGAATAGTCTGAATTTTGTCGCAGATTAAGGAACCTTTAATAACTTCCACAAAACTTTATAATCGACTAATCGTAAGAACGAAGTGATTTGTAAGTTAAAAAACGCTGTTTCAATTCTATTCAGTTTTAAAATAAAACCTGCACCAAATTACCTTTTTAAATATTTTATCATAAATTAACAATATCTGTCCCCATAATGCATTCACAATCCGCTCGTTGTTTTCTCGCCTGAGCTTACATCGGAGGGGATGAAGCTGAGAATCTTGATTTTCTTCATCGTTTTCCTTCAACCTTTCTGAATGATGAACAAATTAGTGCATTATTTGATTGCATCTTTATCAACAGGTATTTTTAAGATTTCATAAAAATGAGATTGGCGCTGGGAAGATGAATCCTTCGTTTTCTTTGAATGTGATTGATTACTTTATTTCATTGAAAAATGATTAAGAATACTTATAATTTTAATGAATGAAAGAAAATGACTTAAAAATTGCATGTTCAAAACATTTTTGCTAGTTTTGAATTTGAAGCTAAACGTATGTGCTTTAATTAAATTTTTGTGATCATTCAATACAGGAAATGCAAAGATGCAAAAATAATGGTTTGACCCCACTGCACTTCTCAAGCTAGTTGTAGCTTGAAAAAAGGGCCGCTTTTCCGTTCAAACTGGAAAGTTGACAGCGGCTGTCGACTGAGACTCGCAGCAGCAGTTGACTTGGATTTCCAGCCCAAGCCAGCTTTTGCATGTAAAATGCATTGCGGTTCGGGCACTGGCCCCAGAGCCAACAAAGTTATCCAACAAACCCCAGCGC
>JAANSO010002979.1:0-12315 GCA_036507315.1 Lepidocyrtus fimetarius | reverse complement strand
TTTTTGGATGATAATCTACCGTTGGTTGAAATTTTTGAATTTGGCGCGAAAAAGTGGATGAAATTTTGAGGATTATCAACATGTTTATCCATTTCAGCTTGTCACTGAGCCCTACTAATACTCTAGAAAACTTGTTTACTTTTGTATGTTGCCATAAATTTTGGACAAAGGCAAAAATTGTTTTCGGAGAAAGCATATCAGCGGATTTAAAAATCTAGAAGAAACTAAACCCCAATTTCAATTATTTAACTAAGAGTTTTGTAGCATTATTAGTTTGTAGACTTAATTAGCAATTAATTCTGGACAGAATTGAATTTTGTAGACATAGAACTTCCTTCGATTTGATTCTGTGTAATTAGTAATTATTTACTATTTTTTGGTTGGGGAATTTCTCATTTGCAAAATTTATTAATTTAGGTAACTAAAATTTGCGCTAAAGAAATTAAACGGATAGAATTTCAAGTTACAATGATTTGATATGATGATGAGTGTAGGATCATTTTTCTCAAGGCTAAATAAACCACATTGAAGCCTTCCAAAAGATTCAAACTTACTACACATCATTATAGCTATAAACAAGACTCCAAAATGTAATTGTAGCATCGTTTCTATTTTTAAAATCAAATCGTGTAGCTCAGCCGAAGTCATAAAATTTGTTAAAAACTAAATTACGAACGCGAATGTTCGAATGGAAGTTTCATGAAAATGGGTATCTTTCAAAGGATGTCATAGATGCACATATACGTTTGAACAAAGGCTTTTGTTGTCCTTTCATCTGAAAAAGTGGCATTGATGACTAAAAGGCACTACTCTGAAATCTGATCAAAAACGGAAAAAAGAGACACCTCTGAGCGCTCTTGTGTGAACTCGATAATATTGCGGACTAGAAAATAATCTCCCGAAAAGGAGTGAAAGGTAGATATAAAATTTTGGCGCAATAGCGATTAAGTATATTTGAAAAACCAGAGACTCTAGCTCACATCAAAAGGAACCAAAATCAGAGTAAGCTTTATTCAGAATTCATAACCACCGTTTGAACTAACTATTATTGGAAAATCAGCGACGCCTCAGTGAGTTACAAGTGCCAACTGTATTGAAACAAGGTACATTTAAATTATATTTCTGCGCAATCCTATAGAATTCATGTTATCTACATTCATTGTATATATATCGTTCTCATTTTAAAAGAAAATTATTCATTGACCTTAAATGAAAAGTGAAATGACAATTTATTTAAAAACCATTTTCTCTAGTCTGTTTAGCTTCAAATCGTTGAGGCGGAACTTCCATTCGTCTGTAATAATAGTTAAATACAAACTCTGTTTAATCAACTCAGAGAATATTCCAAGAAATGTAAAACTCATAGATTTTGTCTTAAACTAACGAATGAACATTGAACTTTCCATCGTCAAGTCTCTCAAGAACCTTGCTGAAGTGTTTGCTTGCAGTTGTAATTTTCAAGTTCTTTTTATTTCTTTAGCAGTCAAAAAAATTCTGAAAATTGAGATAATTATAAAAACGAATTGCTGCTCTCCGGCAATAATTAAACATTTCGATCATGTCGTTAAAGAATCAAATACATGATAACTGATCAAAATTTCTTTTTCTAAATATAAGTAAAATAAATAGTTCCATTTTGAGACGGTTCAGAAAACAAACAAAATACCTAATTTAACTTGAGGTTCTTTTAAAGTATCATATTGAGTTATGCATATGGAATATATCAGCTTCAGTTAAGTTATTTTAGACCTAAAGGACGTCATATTAGGTTGATCATCAAGGACTCGCCATTGTTTACACGAGCGCACTTAATTTTAATGTATTTCATTTACCTAAAATAGAAAGAGCTCGTTTATTGCTTTTAACGTAGCCTATTTTTAAACTAGAGAGCCATATTTTCTGATTTGTTAATTAAAATAACTCTCAAGCGGAATCTATTCGTAATATTGGGAACACTCGCTTTCTCTTTGCATTTTACGATAAAATGGCAAACGATGCTGGCTTTTAAATTATATCAAAAGATTCGTCTTTAGAATGGAAACCAGTGATGCTTTGAATTGAACAATCTGGAAGCAAGCTGATGTCATTTCCAAGATACATCTACATAACAAACGCAGATATTAACAAAAATACCGGTAGAAAATATATAGCATTATGTTGTAACAGCTGAAGGTAGTATAATGTAATAAAACCTGCTACAACAATCTTCACTTTTCACACCGGTGAAAGAAATTCGTTATTCTATAGAAACTGAAGCCCTAATGGTACTCAACTTTTGCTATTTTTAATGTTGAAATCAATAAGCCGCTTGTTTCTTCTCATATCTACCTTTATGCATATAAAAACGTGAACCACTATGCTATATTAATTTCATTCACGTTACTTTAGTTGACTGATAATTTGCATTGTCAGTCAACCCGGTAGTCCATGTGTCATCTTGTCCTCCACTGTTTCTCATGTGTATCGATTATTACCTACCACTTCTCTTGAATAATGTACACTGTGTGAGCACAAGGTGAAATACTATACTACACGGGGAAATGAATATAATTAAATATATTCCAAGAACTAAAGGGAACTGATTACTTTGACTTTTCCATGAAGTAGTTTGCCTCGTTTGTTTCCCCGTACTGAAAGAAATACAATCCTGTGTATTTATGTCTACACGGGGAAATGAATATAATTAAATATATTCCAAGAACTAAAGGGAACTGATTACTTTGACTTTTCCATGAAGTAGTTTGCCTCGTTTGTTTCCCCGTACTGAAAGAAATACAATTCTGTGTATTTATGAAACTATGTGGGAAGGGCACATGCAAAAAGTATTAAACCAAACTCATTCTCTCCAGACAGACATTACTTTTTCTCTCCGAAAAATAAAAACGGAGGAGCAGAAACAGAACTGCTATTATTATAGTCATTATGGTTTTATCCGTATCCTTATTCAGGAAAAGTTGGCCTAATTAAGGAACATTAAATCTAAAAGTAAGCATTTGGAAATGGTAAAAAGAGAGTGTACAGTTAAGGATTGTCATTTTTGAGGCGTATCTGGGTAAACTTAACTCTGAAAGAAAAAACAAAGCACAGGAAGAACCACAGGCCGTAATGAACAATTGAGAAGGTTTATTGTAATTGTAAGGTCATAAACACATATGTATGTTAAAGTATATCAAACGTCATAGCAGATATTGTTCTCACGTAGCTTTTTTGGTTTGATAGCAACACAAAAACAAACTGCTATAAATTTTTAAGAATTTTATGCAATCAAAGTCAACTTTAAAAGAAATGGCAATTTGTCTTACAACAAATTTCCGTCAAGTTTTTGACAGAGACAGAATAATTTACTATAAGCAAATTCTTGAAATGGCAACTTTATAAAATTTTTTACTTCGCTGTGCCGGTCGGTAGTGTACTAGCAAAAATAAGCCATGTTGCATAAAAATATTGTAAAGTTCCATGCCCTCCATCTAATCTCATAAGTCTTTGGATGAACGAGAGTGATCAGAAATGATGAAATATTAAGCGTTCTAAGGTTTTTCGATTTTCTTATCTGAATCTTTCATGACGTTTGATAATTTCTAACATAGTAAGTACTATAAATACATATGGATCTTTCATTGTCAGTCACATTAGAAAAGGTAAACTGCTCACTTTAATTTTCCTTTCAGTTTACCTCAACCTGAGAAAAAACCGAATAGTACATTAATAACAAATTCACTCTCAGGGTTCATTCAAGATTGTCCAAATAATATAGTTGCTCGCTGAGGGAATCAGCAGTTTTAAAGTCTTAATAAAGGCAAAGAATTGGATGGATGAATGGTTTGAAGGTTTCCGCTTGAAATATTAACGAAGGAAAGACTGTGGTATAACGTACAGCTATACAAATCGCACAGATTTTTTCAAAGCAGATATTTAAGGTAATGGCTTACATGTAATGTGGACAGGAATGAAATGTTAGCATCAAATGTCGTACTTCCTGTGAAAAGAAGACTCCTCATCATTATATCTGTTTTTGTCTGTCGTGTCGTCGTGATTGCTGTTGAATCAAGGAAACGGAAAAAAAGTATTGCATTCCTGGGCTGTTGTGATACGATTTCAAGATTTTTCTTAAAGGAAAAGACAAATTTAAAAAATCCTTTCCCCTTTGTTCATCTTTGAAGGTTTTGTACGAATTATTTTCCCTTTCGTTGGAACCTACACAATTTTGAAAATGCCTTTTGGATGCGTAGAAAGTATGAATATATGGGTTTAGACTTTACACTGCAGCATGTACAGATAAAGGGAAAGAGTTGCAGTAGTTGTGGAGCACCATCCCTTCCAATTCCGTTAACCTTAATTCCCAGTGGAGAAAGTCTATGAAGGGAAATTTTACCTGCCCTATAGCTGTGCAAGCAGCTTGAAAAGTTGACTTCAATTCATCAAAAATAATATGTAAAAGCTGCATACCTATACCTATATGTATCAGTTCTATTGCCAGTTTATGTTTGTGAAAGCATCACAAAAAAGTATTTTCCTCACACAAGATTTTATCGTCTCAGATATCCCCTTAAAATACTTGTGAAAAAGTCGTATAAAAACTTTTGGATAAAGATTTCACACATTTATTTTCAGCATCAAGCATATCATTGAAGTGTTAAAGTTGCTGCATTATAATGCAATATGTTAGTAATTTAGGCGCAAAATTGGCAATAGAAAAAGTTTGAAGTGTCTGAAACAGCGATGGAAGAAGCAAGGAGTGATGAGGAACAATGTCTGGTATCCTTCGATACTACTTTAAGGACGTAAAAGGGATGGCAATGACTAAGGGAAGTAACTTTTGCCAAGTAAAACCGGAAGAGAGGATCAATATGCATGGTTTATTCAAATAGTTGCAGACTTTGCTTCTCTTTGCTTTTTCTTCCCTTAACCATGCTTTTCATAAGGTAGTTGCGGTCTAACCCGCAAAACTATATCAACCAACATCATACAACACCACTGTATTTCTTGATATTATTGGAGAAAAGTGTGGGAATATTTTTTGGTTTCGTTATAAATGCCTGCACAAGTGGTATTGAGTATGCCTTTCTTTTCTTCTTTTTTGCCATTATTATTCCCACTTCAAGTGTGCCACCTTTCCGTTTCACCCATCAGTTATGTTTCTCATGTATAGATAGATACGCATCAGTCAGCGGGTTGGCGTTTGCTAGATGTGTCAATGAATGGCACTATGAATGAAAAAGGTTGTTTTTGGAGTGACATAAAAGGAGAGGTATACTTGTTATTTCTCTTCTTTGTACATTGCTGTTTTTATGTTATGCTAGCAAAATAGATTTGGTGCAACTTTTACACACCATTTTAAGCCAAGTTTTATTTCTAGTTCTTGTGTCATCTTCTGCTCATAATATTATGTGACATTGTTAAACTTATTTACACTATTAAACCCTCCTAGAAAAAGCACATATAAAGTAAGCATACTTCTCTTAGCCCTTACTTTCACCACACAAACAATACAATTAGCAATGGCAACTTCACAATAAAAATAAATGCCGGTTGCTTCTCATGTTAAATTCCCTGTTTACACCTTACGTGCTTTTTATTGTCTTTATTAACCTTAAAATAGATATTACTGGAAATTGAAAGAAATATCGCGACGTATGTACATGAGGGCTCTCATGATAAGTGGTGGTGATGATGAGAATACTACTTCTATAGCAGCTTATTGTATTGACATTCACAACAAAGCATTAGAAAGTCCTTTGTAATAAGGGTATATAAAATAGACTAATCCGTAATTGTTTTTGCTCTATATGACCAAATGCCTAGGGACGTTTTTCTAATAATGTAACATTAAGGGTAATAATAATCATGATGCCCATTAAGCACGTCATTCATATTTTCACCTCAGACATGTTTCAGCTACAGTAACACAAAAATACCACCAGACATGCATACGGTTCCATGTAATATGGCACGAAAAATCCATATGGAAATTGAAATGTATTCGACAAGCTTTTTATTAGTTTTAGGAGCTTTTTTAGTTTCTGAGGTGAAAGCAGCTTGCAGCATAACAACATCATCACACGTACCTTATTACATCGTTGATATTAGATGTAAGTAAATGCTATACCCTCCCTTCTTTTTTATTCTTCCCGTTTCTTCTCTTTCTACCTTTAGCGAAAAAAGTTGAGTTTTTCTAAAAAATGGATAATGTCATTATGATATCGTCTTATTGTGTGCAAACACAGCACATGACATGACCATGAAATGTCTTTTCCCTATTTTTGTTTATTTATAGCAATATGACAAGAAATAATTATTCTTGAGAGCCGAATCATACGCGAATATTATGTGTGTCTACGCTTCTTTCAAAAGCAAAAGTATTTTCCTCTAATAAGTGTTTGCATCTGCACGCAGCTCTAAAATATAGAATTTCAACTTTCTTTACACTTGAAATACTTTTTGCCTTGAGTCATAATGTAGGCCATGAAAAATTCTAATGATTTTATTTATTTTGAGTAGTAAAATCATTGATAGGAAATGCGTCCAGGAAGTAGGAAGGATTTCATAATGTTCACTTTAACTCTCTTGGAAAGCAAAATAAACATATGCATACTAGATAAATTATTTTTAAAAACTTCAAATACCATATAGACACTAGCTGAACTTTTGCATTTGATAATTATAACCACAGTAAGTTCTGTATTTACCTATTCGCGCAAAATGTGTAGCATTTAATACTGAAAAGCAATCCAGTGTCTATTTAAAATGACTGTAGTGCATTTGATTTGATATACTGCGACAAAATTTCCATCAGTCTGCTTTTTTAAATTGTTTAACCGTCTCGTAACAATTTAATAATTGACCAAAAAACAATATAGGCTTTTTTGTTATTTACCATTTGTATCTATATTCTGTTATGGATTGTTGAGTTATTGCAACCACAGACAGACAGACAGACAGACTATCAACTCCAAAGCTATACTAGCTGCGTTCAGCTAGGATAAATAAAAACATTGTTTGAAGTAAAAAAAACTCTGAAGTGTCTGTAGTATTTTTGATAAAATATGACATTCTAAAAAATATAGTTTGACGTGTCTTTTTTTGTGTGAGAACAAAACAATATTTGCCTTGACTTTTTCTTATTCTCTTCCCTAGCCTCCCATGGCGCTGTGCTCTTTCTCTTTTGAATCTCTTTCTCTGTATAGCTTGGCATGTAAAAGTTTCGACAGCCAGCAGACATTAGAAGAGCGATAATAAAATTAGACATGACCATGTGTAAGTTAACGGACAAAGTATATAAAACTGAAAATTCCAATGAAATATTTACACAAGGAACTGTACATCGTATTAATTGAATTCTTCGACATATACATTTCCCTTTTCTTATGTTAAATACATTAAAAGGTTTGAGGCCAAAGTTATTAAGCATGACTCGATGTATCCAGGTTATTGCTAAAGAATAATAGAAAATGGTAAAAAACAGATAAGCTCATTTTTGAATAGCTGACGTGAATGATTTCAGAATGAAATATCAAGAATGGCATTTGCAGTAAATTCAGGTGTAATAAACTTTCACTTTTGTTGACAGACCATAATGCACACAAGCATATTTTTTTTGGCTTTATACAGTTTTTGAACTAATTAATTTTCTTTTAGAGGAAGAAGGTTATTCTACTACTACCCCGCCACTTCAGTTGAAACGTCAACTGAAACACGCTATAGGATTGGCAAGCCCTACCTCTCAATGAATGACGCAATCCATTCAGGCAATACGATGACGCATTTGTTACAACATGACAATAACTTTGTTTGTAGATACGCTAAGCAAATTCACAATATGCCGACTGGACTAGTTACAACTGTTAATTTTTTTAAATGATATCATAAAAATGCTAAATTAAAATGTTTACAGATGATATACCATTAGGTACCTTATTTTCAAAAAAATGTTTGTTGATTTTATAGGGTCTTCATTCGGAAGGATTGATATTAGTGAACTAACCAATGAGACTTGGGAATCCTATACACACCAACAAGGTCGAATTCATCATAATCAACAACAATCAATCTTAATACTTCCAAACACTTGCTGTGTTTTCACAGATACTCCAGTAACTACAACAATAGAGCCACCTTCATCTTCCGAGGTACCTGGTGTTGGGGATGGATATCGTCGCCAGTCGCATCATAGAAATCGACTTGGTGGCAGTGGTAATAAAGGAGATAGATTAAATGATGTTATGAGTACTAAACCAGGGGGATATTATTATCAACCACCCCAGCAATTAAAGGGAAGCTTCCAAAATAGTTATATGAATAATGAATATCCAGAAAATTTTATAGAAACATATATAAATAGCAGTTCTAGTAATAATAACAATCTAATAGTTAGCAATCTGCGCCAATATCCAATGACTGATCAAGTTTACGCAGCTGGAATGAGCTCTTTTGGTCCTGGAGCTCTATTACCACAAGTACCCCATACCATACGCAGTCCTCATGATCGAAGAAAACTCAAAAGTAAACATTTAGATGAGTATGGCTATGGAGATAAAAATGCTCGAACTCCTATTCCCACCATGGAAAGTGCGCCGTCAAGAAAACCGTCCACCACAATTGGCGGTGTTTGTCATCCTCCAACTCACCTGCGAGAAAATTCATCCCCTAATTCATTTAACTCAAATAGTAATTCCCACGAAAGCAATAGCGCCAGTGTTGAGGATAGTACGGAAATAAACTCTTCAACGACAAGCACACCTTCCTCATCCCCTCCTCCGGTATCAAGCACCACAACAGAGAGTTATCAGTATACTAGTCCTACAACGGAACCTTTATTCGCTCCCTCGTCTACTTTTGTACCTCCGTTCGCAAGAAGCAATTTCAAAACCTCTTCCAACAACAATCATCGTCACCACCATCATACACTATTTTTCTCAAAGCAACACGGTGAAGGTTGTGGAGACAAAGTTTTAAAGTGGGTAGAACATTCTTCCGACATTCTTTTTGTGATTGGCTTCTGTATTATAGTGTTTCTCAAAGGATGTTTCATAGCCATACTCAGATATGAAATTAAAGAAATGATCGAAAAAATTAAACTTCTCAATGGAGAAGATGCAGGGAGGACAGCAGCAATGAATGAGCTTATCGGGCTCACTTCCATGTACGAGTCCGGAAATGAGGACAGTGGAGAAAGGGAAGGACTAATGTCAGGCGTACATAACAATAACCAAGACACTTCAAATACAAATATAGACACAATCGATGGAGAGAATGGATCCGGAAGAAATACAATACATTCCGGAACAGATGGAAGTGGTGGGCGAGACAATAGAAAAGACAGCATTAATTTTGTGAAGGAGAATCATTTAATTGGGAACCACGTGGGGGGTAACAGACCACCATCGCGATACATTGGAAACCATGTAGCAAGTAGTGCTCCAGCAACAATTAACGATCCATCAAGCCATGACGATTATCCACGTATGTTGGCAGTGGCTAAGGAAAACGTCTTAAGTGGTACAAACAAGCACGACATTGAAGAGGACTTTGACAGTGGGAGTGCCCTATTAGGCAGTAAGCAGTGTACCAGTGATAGTCCCCCAACTAAAAATTTTCTTCATTTTCAACACCGAAATGAAAATGGAGGTAGAAATTTACCAAAAAATGGAAACAATAATTCTAGCCATCCAACTAGTTCTACAACAATCGAAAATGCTCCAGTGGGCGTGCCCACTTCAGCTTCTGCTCCAGTCCCCATCGACGCGATTGCCAGGGTGACGAATGCATCGATTCATTAGCAAATGGGGTTAGTAGGGCTCCCGCCAGAACCTGTCGTGCAGGAGCTCCTACTTTAAAATTGACTTTTTTGTGTAATCGCACTGAAATTTTTAACGATTTAAAAAACTGGAATGAGGGGAAAGTGAGACATTTGGAGAAAGCTTGTTTTAATAGATATGGAAATGGATAGTGACAGTTCATGGTGTATTCATGAGTTTAACTGAAATTACTTTATTTTTAAACAATACAAATAAACTACCACATGAGAATAATGAAATTTCCGAACTAGTAAGCTATAATGAATACTTTTAGAGTACAACATGAAATTTTAAATAGTAGGTTGGACGAGAGTTAAGGTAGTCAAATAAGGCAGATAATTTCAGTGCGTAAGTTTGGTAGTTACACTATTTTGTACTCCATAATTTATGATTTTCATATATAGGTATAGGTAGCAGCATGCTTTATCGTACGGGGACGAATAGTCAATCTAATTAAACATGGAGAAAGCACAATTTCGTATAGCTAATAGTCGCGAGGATCGTACAGATTGAACTCTTGAATGTATTTAAAAACAATTATAGTAAAGAAAGGTACATTTTGCACGCAACCGGGAACGAATTGCAAATTACCATCCACCACGTGTCAATTTCATCAAATAAACCCATCAAATTTTTATTCTATGCTGTGATTGTTATTATTACATACAACTTTAATCTTAATCGTTATTAAATATTAGATGACATTCATTTTTAAGGAACGCAATTACGGCCCGTTTATAGTTTTCTTTCAATTCATAAATCAGATTGAAAAGTTAACTTTACCGTAAGGGAATGGACATAATATAATGCTGGAATGATCAAGCCCTGCTTATTCATATGGGATGCGTTTATCCCTATACCGTATAGAATTTACATGACATTTGAAATTTGTCTGTCACATTGCTAAAAGAAAGTCGCAAGTATATGTTTTCACCCTCTCTAATAGATTCACGGTTGAATGGCATGGCACATACCTTATTCCCTAAACTTTTTGTAGCTAACACTTTTCTACAGTCGTTTGTATCTTTTCCGTTTCATGGATATATTTTTTGGCACTTCATGAAAAATTCATGAACACCACCACACGCCAACACCACTCCACCTATTTACCTTCTTATACCTATAATAAAAGCACGCAGCTCCATAATATGACTTGCTCTTCTCCTCCTCCACCACATTTTCCTTTTTCTTCCACACTTCCATAGGCAAATATATTTTCCATCAAATAAAAGAAATATTTCTTTTTTTATTTTTGATTTCTTGCTTTCCCCTCCCAATGGTAAGCGAAACACTTCTACTTTAACCGTTTCCTTTTTTGACGCGCTTACCTTTTCCACCACCTTTCCTACCTTCTATTACGTAGAGGAGGTGGACAAACTACGCAATTTTTTGTACTGATATACTGGTTAAGTTGGTTGTACATTACCTACTAGAAAAAACGTGTCACTTGAACCTTTATTTGATTTGAGCTTAAATATGTTGCCGGTGGTGGTGGTTGAAAAAGTACAACTTTAGGTGCAGCAAGAGAAGAGTTTTGTTGTTTGTTAAGGTTGTTGAAGGGAAGTAAATTATTAACATTATATATAGGAATTCGAAAAGCACTGAAATTCGCAAGTGTGTTAGCTCGTGCGCTAGTTTTCTCATTTTCTGTCATTTACAATTCAACTACTCATCAGCACCAATAATATACTGTTGGACAGTCACAGTTATATGTCATTACCATTTGTTCCATCTTTCGAATATTTTATGAGTGTATTGAGTTAACTAGGGCACTCAAAAAATAATGTTTTCTGTCGATGGGAGAAATATCGCATTAGGGTCATTTACTTCATTGTGGAAAATATACCCTCAGAGCTCCACGTTGTTTTTTCTTATTTGAAGTTTTACTAATTTCATAGCATTTAGTAAATAAATATCATTGAATTAATTTTACGCATGAAATTACCATTTCTATGTATTCTGAATATTCTGTTTATTGATACAAAGGAGAATTCCATGTCCTAATCGTTGCTCCCTTTGATGTTCTTTATGCATTTACTAGCATACCTAAACGTTTTGATATTTTAAATATTTTACTCATAGGAACATGCAAAATAAGTAATAAAGGAAGGTTATATTAGAAATAAAAATTCAACAGTGATCATATATTACATTCATTTCATTCACCAGAACCTATTTAACGGTTTAATTGTTTCCATTTACCTTGACCCACAGAAGACTATAGAATGTAAGATGAGTAAACAGAAGACTCTCAACTCAATGTTTTATTTTGTTGAAAATGGCATAGAAAAAAGGAGCAGGTAACAATTTCAACTACATATAAAAGTAAAACATTTTGCAAACGATACCATAAACGCCTTCATCGGAGGTATTGTTAAAGGTGAATGGGAACTGATGAGTTTTAGACGAGCTAACGTTTTGCAAGTTACTGGTAAACTTTATGCTTGCACAACTAAAATTTTGTGAATTGAATCATGAATGCTGAAAAGGATAGAACTGATGAGTAATTTTGCGAATATAT
>JAANSO010002978.1:0-12317 GCA_036507315.1 Lepidocyrtus fimetarius | reverse complement strand
AATATGAATAAATGTTGCTAGTTGAGTGATGTTGTGGGATGAATAAATTATAAAATATTGTTTTTAATTTAATTAAAAGTGATTGTGTGGTATATTGGGATTGGAATGAATGCAATAAACAAAAAGTATAAAATTATTTGCTGACAATGTTCCCTTAAACATTTTTTAAAAGGTGGCAGACTTGAACTTGACTGGAATGAAGTTGTACCTTGTACATACTTTCATTGTAAAAACCCGTAATCTTCCAAAGTTTATCAGCAAAGATTTTTTGGCAATCATATTTAATTGTCGCACAGGCAATCATTTAAACCATTTTTGGTTCGTCAATAAGTGACAAGGAAAAAATCTGGTTATGATTTGTGATTTCATGATGAGCACTAGTAACGTTTGTTAACACTTTGTATATAATTCTGCTTAACAATAATTAAAATGATTGTTGCGTAATGCAAGCGAACGGCATAACATTATGCATGCAGGCATCTCTCAAATAAGAGATAAGATGATACAAAAAATAAATTTGACATAATAAATATTAGTAAAATCCATTTTATATCAGTAATGAACATTTATTAAAAGCAAAATTTTAGATTGTTTACTTAACCGATTTTTAAAGTGACAAAAAGAATGACGAATTTTATGTACTTGGATTATAGATTACAGGTATTTAAGCTGCACATGTCCTTGAGATTAGGTCAGTGGTGGTAAATAATGAGAGGTAATGTTAAACGTAATTTAATATGCATTTTTACAAACACTATTATATAGTATTTGGATGGGTTAAAGAGATCAAATTAGCTCAAATAAAAACTTTTAGGATTTATGCATTATTTTTTGACACATGGAACAAGATCAAGTATCCAAGCATATTCATTTTTCTTTCCCGACAGCAATAATTCTTTAATTTAAAATTCATTTATGTAATCGTAACTTGAATATGTAATTAGCCAAGAGCCAAGCAAGTTTTAGGTAGAAAAGTTTTTCTCGCAAAATATTATAGAGTTAATGAACTAATTGATTGCAAAGAAAAATCATAAAACATTTCGTCTTGAAAGGTGTAGGCTTGAATTATCATCAAACAAGCAGAAATTAAGTATAAAAAAGGCGTGTATACTTCAAAGTGCCAACTGTAATGGTTTATTACTAAAAATTATTATTTTATATAAGATATTCACACTAGTTGACATTGTATATTATGATTATTATTGACAATTTTAATAAACGAGCNAAAGGCGTGTATACTTCAAAGTGCCAACTGTAATGGTTTATTACTAAAAATTATTATTTTATATAAGATATTCACACTAGTTGACATTGTATATTATGATTATTATTGACAATTTTAATAAACGAGCATTAATAAGCTTACAATAATGGCAAAAAAGTGATTATGTGATTAAAAAGAAGTTCAATGGGTGGAGGGATAATGGTGAATGCTACACGTTCTAGCAGGTTTCTTTAAAATTATTCAACAAAAACAAAGTATTTTGATCATTAATACTAAAAAGTCAAACTAAACTACAAAATGTTCGATATTTTAACCTCTTATATTAGATAATACGTTTTGATGGCCATAGAACATTGTTCACCTAGAACATTCAAAGATTTCAACATTTTGATCTTTCAGGTCTCTTCAGAAGAGTGAATACTTGAGGAAAGTCAACCATTTGCCATAATAACTTTGACATAATCACCTAAAATTTTGTCATATTCTGTCATTGCCTCCACATTTTTCAGGTTTATCATCCATTCATCAATTCTATAGCATAAATGATCGTTTTGAATGCTTGAAATCTGCATAATAACTTCTATTACAGATAGTTAATGGCTTAAAAAACTGGCTCAGCTTAGTAATGAGTGGGCTTAAGGATTGTCTTATCAAAGATAGCATGAGGTGGCAATGCAACTTGGTGACAATAAATCAATCCATTTTTGCTACCTTTTGAATTGTTTGCCTTTTGGCATTCACATTCATTAAAATTGTAACTTCTTTCTCCCAAATGTCTTATGTTATGATTTCCTTGCAAGAATGTTTTGAATTTAATCAAGATCAAACAAACAGCTTTGGAGTTGATAGATGATGGGAATTGTGAATAATAATACAATATTATTACGCCTGCTCCCGACAGTAAATGTATACATAGTGTGTTTAATTGTTGTTGTTTCTCATTTGGGAAATTTTCAATAAAGAGCTTCAAATGGCAACATTTTGATGAGCTGATTCTTATGCAATAGAATTAAACCATCATATCAATTGAAATGTAGTAATTTCAGTGGACTAGCTGTTAACAATTATCTAACAAGCATCTAAATTTAAAGCCATTGATTTATCAGTTTGTTATCTATAGACTTTATTAGAATCCTGAAAACGAAAACACGCAAGGGTGTTCTGAGATTTTCAAATTTTAAAATTTACCGTGAAACGCTATTTTATCTTTTTCTTTTGATTTTCTGCCGGCTAAAGCAATCATTTGCACAAATACTGTTCTTCAGTCAAGTTAAACACGCAAGGGTGTTCTGAGATTTTCAAATTTTAAAATTTACCGTGAAACGCTATTTTATCTTTTTCTTTTGATTTTCTGCCGGCTAAAGCAATCATTTGCTCAAATACTGTTCGCATCGAGGCAATTGTCAAGATAGGAAGAAGCAAAAACATATTTAGGTTTTGGTAAATAAGTTTTAACATTCTTAAACATTTCGCAATACTTAATTTAATGTAAGGAAGACTGGATCAATATAAGACGTAATTTCACATGGAAAGGTTTAAGGCGACTCGGTGGTATGACTGTACTCCGTGGGTTTGGGTAAGTGTCGATATAACTTTAGGAAAACTTCTTTTCGCAACATGAACATGGATACCGGCAGAGTCAAAATCGTTTAATTTTCTTACAATTACATATAGGCGCTTGTTTTGCAATGCTCTGCTGTTTCGTATGCGGTAGAGATCACTATACTCTTACTATGTCAACTGGGGACACTCTGCGGAAGGCCCTGCAACCACCCATCGAGCTCTGGGATATCTTGTAGTTGTCATTTATCTTGTGCTAAGTTGTACTCGTTACAATCGCCCAAAAGCCACCTTTCTCCGGTTAATTTTTGTTTCTCCATGCACTATTTGGATTCTCAATCTACATGATCTGCAGTAAGAATTACTTTCGCCCCCAAAAGTGAACTATCTTTTACTTTTACTTCCATAAGCACTATTGTATGGATGGTTGTGGACCTAGTTTTTGACATTCTTATGACGGTAAATAAAAATACAACAAATCAGGTTTTTATATATGAAAGCATGAAACTTTTTTGTTGAAAAATTTTCCAGTTCTTTCAAATACTGATGGATAAGCGCTCACGGGTTATTCATGAAGGATTTGGCTTCCCGTTCATAACTTTCCTCCCGCTGCAAAACGATCAAGACTTTAAGGTGAACGCAGTTGAATCTTATCATTTCCTTGAAAAACCTAACTAGAAAAACTGCTATTTGGTAATTTCATTTCTCATGACTGCTAGGATGTTGCAGATTTGTTGGAGAGAGAAGAGGAAGACTTTGAGAATTGTGGCTTTGGAGAAATGCCTTGTAACTTGGGTGAAGTAAACTGAAGTTTTGGATGTCATCAGTTGCAAAATCTATTAAAAATGTTAAAAATCTCAATAATCAAATATTGTGTCTTATAGTTAATAATATATTCTGTTTCATATAATATTCATTTATACTGTGTCCTTATAACGTTCAATTTTTCGCTGTTAAAATTTTCTGTGATCCAGAAGATACAGTTTGGATGTGAAAAATCGTTACAATAGCGTTATTCGCATATAAGATAAATATAATAAAACCCACGTATGATCATCAAAACAGCTTTGTCACCATTATTTTTTTCTTTAATATAAAACTACAGTCACAATATAATTTTTTTAATAAATTGGTATTGTTTCAACTATTTCGTAAAGTCTGGATACCTATACATGTATATGTAGGTACAAAAGTAAAGAAAACCATAAGAAAAAATCCTTTTAGGTTTTGATAGTGAAATTACTCATAAAAATAAAAAAAATCAGATAATAATGTAGCAGGAAGCCATGTGGAGGAGACAACAGGAAAAGAAGAGAGACATATATGAAAAGACAAAATCTAAATCCGTTTTGAAATTATATAAAAGAAAGAACAAGTTAACAGTAGCCGGAATGGGGAGAACTGCAGCGAATCAAGACATAAAATAGAAAGATAACATTTCATCTTTTACAGACAATCATCTTTTTTGTTCTTTCTGATTTACGAAAAATTGCTTGAAAGTCTACCACACAAATCCAAATTGTTTTTGATTTCTTTTATAAAATGCACTGGTCCGTGTACTAAATTTATCTGGAACTCTTTATGATTGTTTATTTTTCCGTCTCTATTTTGCCTTTTCCCAAAATTAACCTTCTTTGAATGGGGTTAGAATGAAGGGTATGAGTCAGTAATTTTTTAGAAAAGGAGAAAAATTAAACTCAAACTGTGACATTTTATTTCGTTGGAATTGGCCACCAATACTCTCTGCATGTGTGGCCAAAATTCGATGAATATAGAAATTTTTAAAAAGTTTTACAGATTATGCTAGTAAAAAGTAATTTGGAGAGGTGTCATTAAACAAATTACTAAATATTGCATTAACTTCATAAAATAAGATTCACTAGAATTTATAAAATTTATGCCTCTCACATTTCCCCAAAGACTATTTTTTATCAACCCGAAAAATACGTTTACGTCTCTCTTAGCAAATTGAAAAGCAATTAATCTTGATGTTTTGACACATTACGAAATTCTGTAATGATAGTAAACTATCTAGAAGAGTGACAATTTCCGATGAAAGGTTAGGTGAAAGAAACACCTTTCACCAACCTCAGCCTGAATTGTAACATTTTAAAAGCCCGTAATAATTTGCTCGGATTGTCCAGGGAAAGCAATTTGTAAACTTAAGCTTTCATATTATTAGGATTATCTTATCATCTCTAATGTAAATATAAAATTGCATGCTTTAAAAAACTTGCCGGTTGATTATGCGATTATGTTTGGAATATGCTGCACAAAAACCTATCTTGTTTCATATCTAGTTATTATGTTAGCTGCGCGTGATAATACCGGTAAAGAATGAGTAGGCTTCCTGGGAAGATAAAGTAATTATCAGTTTCATTTTGTTATTACTCTGCTCCAACCTCAGCCTGAATTGTAACATTTTAAAAGCCCGTAATAATTTGCTCGGATTGTCCAGGGAAAGCAATTTGTAAACTTAAGCTTTCATATTATTAGGTTTATCTTATCATCTCTAATGTAAATATAAAATTGCATGTTTAAAAAACTTGCAGGTTGATTATGCGATTATACTTGGAATATGCTGCACAAAAACCTATCTTGTTTCATATCTAGTTATTATGTTAGCTACGCGTGATAATACCGGTAAAGAATGAGTAGGCTTCCTGGGAAGATAAAGTAATTATCAGTTTCATTTTGTTATTACTCTGCATAAAATATTTTTTGAAATACAACACATTTGCGTGTCTTCCGTTTTTTGGATGCATCATCACTATCATTCTGAGTGACAGCAACCAACCGTTGCCATTTAGTTATGCTTTTGTCATTTCTCTAAAACGAGACACTCTTGAAAGCTTTCTCATTGCTCTTTTCTTGTTGTGGTTTTACAAAATAACGATGATCGCGATGATACTGGTGAAAAAGTATTGTCATTAATGCACCTCCAGTCCAAGCAATCCAATGCAGGAAGAGGGACACTGATGGATTACACGTCTCCTATTAAAATTATCAGCAGGAGGAAAATCATCGACTTGAATGAAATACGACGAGCATTTATGTATTCATCAGCAAAATCATTATCATAGCCACAATAAAATGAATTTCCTTTAAAAATCCTACATTTTATGATTTTTTCACTGAAGATGAATGAAGATGAGAATCATTTCCCACTATTCATGTATTTTTATTCATATTAAATGATGATTTGAAAGAAATAATGACAATTGTGTTTTTCGAAAAAGAAAACATGCGACCTGCAACGTGTCTGCTTCTTCACAATAAAATATATGCATACATAGGTAGTTTTAATAATAAAATGCTTTTCTATATAAATAGATCAGCAGGAGTTGAAATAAATCGTTTTTGATCAACAAATTACCTTTATTTTGCGTTATGTATTGTCATTAAAGCTTTGAATCAAATGGGTTTACAAGAAAATGGAAAGAAAACTTACGTGAGAAAGACTGGTAAGTACAAGTTTAGCGTATCTTCACATAATGTCAAAATGTAATTTTGGACATGGTATAGGGTTTAGAACCAATTTGTAAGAATATTCTCAAGATATGTTACTTGTAGCATGCAAATATTGTTGTTTTTTATTGTAGCATTTATCAAAATACTATATTATTTGGTACAATACAAATTGAGCAACTTGCTTTGTACAACAATCGAAATTCCATAACTGTTTAAAATTCTAGAATAAGGCTTAGAAAAGAAAGAGGGCTAAAAATTCATTTCGTTATATAAAGGAAGATGGATGAAGAAAGGCTCAGCAGGACATTAGTGGAATGTACAAATGACAATTGACAAAGATGGTGGTGGTGGTGATAATATCGAGATCTTTTGTTGTTTGCTTATTTAGAAGTTTGTAAATTGTGAAGTGCAAATGTGTGGATATGTAATGCCGAATTTTTCTACAAATAAAGATTTACATGTATGCAGCAATAGTGCTTCAACATTATCAAGCTGTTTGATTAAGGTAATATTAATATTAGATTGGACTATATCTGGCTAGTTAGTATAATATAATGCTTACTGTTTTGATATCTGGAAGGATTATTGTAATGTACTATAAAAACTGACCAATAAGAGTAAACTTGCATTAAAATTTTAAAAGATAAAAATCATTTTTAAATCAGAGGGAAAAAATTAATATTCATAGCCAACAAAAGATGCAAAAAAATGAGCGTCATATCATTTCCTTTAAAGTTGCATGATCTTTAAGCATCCAATTTTAATTTAGAATGATAATAATGAATAATATTTGTTGATTTCATGTAATATACGGCAATTGAATGATGACAATGATGATGATGATCAATTCATTTCATATTTTTTCTGTTTGTTATCTTTGAATCAGTAAAAGGGATTGATCATTGCGATCACAACATCGGTATCGGACTTATAATACTTTTCATCTCTCACTCGCAGGTAAAGTTTTTAGTAAAAGAGATTAAAAATAATAATGAAACAATGACGGCGACAAAACAAAGTAGATGATGATGTGGTTGTGGAGTCCAATCACTCAGCAAGCTACCAAAAAACTGAAAGCCCCTCTGTCGATCGAGAAAATTATTATTGGAATGACTTTGCATGTTTTTTCGCAGATTAATAAAGGGATAACATAAATGGTTTTTAAAAATAACAGATATTTTGTGGCCACTGAGCAGTGTGCTGCTCTTATTCTTTTCCATTTCGGTACAGTTTTTCAACATCATCGGGATTTTGGGAACAATGGCAGAACAAACCGTTTTTATGTGCCTTTATAAATGCACAAACACAGATCATAATAGAACAACACAAAGCAATACCTGTTATCTCTGTATTGTTCATATTTATAAGAGCAAAAGCAATAATGGCACAGAGAACGTTGATGATTAAAAATATAACGATGATTAAAATAATGACAAAGTTATTTTTAATACAATGTGATGTGGCAATGGCGGTAGGGTTGGATTTAAGTCAAGTAGGTATGCACTATGCATAATAATATTATAAATGACTCATTATTATTATTGATTGGGTTGAGAAAAATGATGATACGAGAATAAAAGATGGCTATGTGTATGAGAAAAAGCACCCCCTGGGGTTAAACTCATTTATATAAAAAGTATTGGACTGTGATAGTGATGCTGGTGAACGAATATTTCCCATATAACCAAAAAAATGAATAGTATAAAAATCTAAGGCTTTTTGGAAAACTCATCATCATCATCATAGTCGTCATCAAAATCTCATTACTGATTTGGAATAAAACATTTTCTTTGCTGCAGAGAAGCAGCGACTCATGTTTTTAGTGAAAGGTGTGAATAAATCGTAATCACAGCGTACTGTAGATAGTAGAAAGTCTCAAAATTTCTCAAGTTTATGTTATGTGGCTTATGCGTACGGATTAGAAATAATTTAGCGACAAATCGAGTTTAACTAATCTTGTGATTAAAATGAAATGTTGAATTCATTTTAATAAAGTAACAATTACTAATTTTAATGCTATTTTTTATGTTAAAAATTGAATGAAAAAGTCTTATGTTACAATGGCATAGGGGTATATTGAGACTTTTGTAGATTCTTTGTACTTTCTTTGTAGTCATTTAAGATAAAACGGTTATATTACGCTTCATTTCATCTTCATTTTTAGTTTCAGACGGACATTCCGTGAAATGCAAGGATTTTTATTGGAACTAATGAACAATACCTGAACGAGAAAAATCTACACAATTGTTTCCCTTTTTCTCGTTAATAATGATGACCACATTATTGCATTTTTAAAAAAACAAAGCTTGACTAGATGATCGTGTAATGATTCAGCAATTTTTATCACTACCTCAAAAACCACAATTTAAAAAATATGCTTAATAAAAATGAACAATTTGGAAGAAAGATATAAAAACAAAGTGATCTATTTGGATAGACCTCACAAGAGAAAAAAAACACATAATATCTACTGACCAAATACGAAATGATAAGGTTTCGTGTACATTATTGTGAATCTTTAGTGTTAATGAGTTTGTAAAGCTGGTCAAAAGATAATGAAAAATAGAATGAAAATCAGGAGTTTTGGGAGTGGTGTATGTACAAAACACAATATTTTTTCTGTAAAATCCACAATCCATTGTTGTAGTGTTAATTGTTAAGCCAATATTTAACATTACGGAGCAGCTCATTTTATTGTCCGAGAATAAAGAAAAAGTAGTTCACGCTAAGATACTTTATGTTCTTGATGATGATAATAATGGTGATCGAGATAATGAACAAGATGATCTGTTAAATTCTTTTAAAAATCAAACCCAAGACCATTATTGTCTAGCTTAATCATAATATATACCTACTCCTTGAAAAATAAAGTTCCCACCACCATATAGAAACTGTTTAAAAAGTCAATCAATCAGAGAGACGTAGAGAAAAGCTACAAAATGCTGCAAAGTCATCCCAGTAATCAAAGGAGAAAGAGTAAAACATACAAAGTTAAAATCCTTGTAAAAATCTTTAAAATAAATGATTCCTTTCCTTCAATTATTCATCATTCGATTAGATTCACACGGTTAATTTGTATATAAATGTTCATGGTTCAATGAGTTACTGAACGGATGGAGACCTGATCCGTAATGATTAGAAACAAAATTGTGAAAAAAGATTATATTGCATTTGTACGCAGATTTTAAAATACCATGTTTTAGATGATTATGCAAAATCTCAGTAGTTAAAATTGAAGCTTTGCACCAACGCTTATGGAGATTACATCACTCTGATTAGGAATAATTCACACATAGTTTACTCATTAGAATTTACCGCGGATGGTTGTGTGTGAGAAAATCTAAAAAATAACGATCATGTCTATGGGATGAAGTTCTGGCTGAGTTACTTTCTGACATGACGCGAAACTGAATGAATTTAAAGCGATTAATTCTGTGGTAAAGTGACACAAGGGATTTCAAATATTGTATTGGAAATTTGAAATCTAATAAAAAGTTAATTTTCAGGTTGTCTTGTTACGTAAACCATTTATTTTCAAATATGCCAAAGACCATGCAATAGTTTTTGATAAAATTGCTTGAAATTGCATAGAAAACGATAATTTCTCAGAATAAATATCTTACGGGAATCAATACTATAATATGCATGGACGTGTACTATTAGTTATCTCTCTGTATTTCTCATTAATTTTCATTTTCATTAAAACAAAGATTATTAATTTCCATTTCTGAGAGTACAATAGACTGAATAGACACAAAAGCTTGACCTCGCTAAAGCTTATTACACTCCACAACAACAGTGATTATTTAGCGGTTAATTTCATCAAAGGAGAATTTATGCAAAGCACAATTTTATCAACACATTTCATCCTTATTTCAGTTTGCAAAGAGCAATTTATCATTTCTTTCCATTTGCTTTGATGTTGCTTGTGTCCACGTCTATCAAATAAACTTCCCATTTTCATTTAAATAAAAAGGCTATTATGAAAGACGAAGTGATGAAAAGAGGTTGCGTGCACTATAACAATCAACTTTTAATATTCCAATTGACCTTTTTGCCATGAACAAAGATGAAACGGGTAAGAAAACGAGAGAAATGATCATGACTGGACAAAATTCCGGAAGGATCATCAGAGCACATCACACCCTCCAGGTTAATTAGCTGAAATCGGCCACATCTCCTATTGGCTCAGGAACGGAACTCCACCCGTGAGAACTACCTCAGCGTCCAATCCTGTGTATAGCGCACTGGCTTTCGTGTGCTACATGGGTTGCTGAATGAACAGTACTGGTTTCTCTGTCTCCTTTGCTTTCTACAAGCGATACACGCATAAAATTGTATCATCAGCAGACTTTCCTCGATATAATATTACTGTTTATTAGGATTGATCATATTTTTCAAAAATGAAAAAAATACATTTAAAGCAAACTATGGTCTATTAAAGGATTTAGAAATTTTCACTTTGTATTAGGTATGCAAGATTCCATATAATGACACAATAATAAATTGTTAAGCAAAGCGTTCATGTAATGTAAGTAAGTAACAACAACAGAAGCAGCGTCATTATTGTAGCCATGTATAAATGTACGCTCTGAATGCCCACCTACCCCCAGTTTGATCTGCCTCCTAAGCAATTACCATTACTTTTTTATCTACAAAGGCTCCCCTTGAGATTTACCAGTAGTAAGAAGAAGCCTTTTTTACCTGCACCGTACCATGATGAGGCATATAACCATATATATCATCTCACTCACCATAAATGATACCATATAATATATCATTTCTTATGAATGAGGAAAGCGGAGGAGCCAAAGGTAGCAGCAGCAAAGTGATGGGATTATTTTCATGTATATTATGATAGATGGATTTGTATCGGGGATGATACTGGTATTACCTGAATTGAGTTGAGAATGAGCTTTATCATAACAGCAAATCATCGTTCACTCGTCCCGTTAAAGCCATAGGTCTCCAACAAGTTTCACCTCAGTAGCTGTACTCACCTTTTTCGGCTCATGACCACCTTCCTGCTTTTCCTCATCATTTCCTATCATCACAATCATAATTTAATCTCTGTATATCACAGTTGCATTCTCCGTTTGTGTAGTTGTCAAGAAAAAGACCAAAAGATTTGTAAACAAATGTTTTACGATACTGGAATGTTATCTCAGGGTGCCCCAGTTTAAAACAAATCTTAATTATAACAATTCATAATTACCAAAGCCAAATTATATTTGTTGTCCGTAAGATAATCTAAATTACAATTAAAAATGGAAACTCGAATTTTAATTCCAAAGGAACTAAAAGTCGTTGTTGAAAAGGATGAAGGAAAAGCATTTCAAAGAGAAAAAGTGTCAAGATGTGATCGTGATGACGGTGATGTTGACGAGGATAATGAGAAACCCTCAAGTTCTTCGGGGCACTTTGAGACAGAAGAGGAGACTGTCATCATGACTCGGAAGAAATCCAACCGTAACCAATTTATTTTCTCTTCAGTCATCATCATCTTCCTCTTCTGCATCTGATATTTCTTCAGAAGATGATCAAATAGAACTGGAAAACTCCAGAAACTTAAAATCTACGGATGAAATTATTGGAAGCAGTGAAATGACTTTCAAAGAAAGAAAAACGCGCAAAAAGAAATCAAACGAGAGAAAAACAGTTAAAAGCTGCAGAGATGGTGTAAAAATAAAAATTTGTGCAAATACTTTTATTGAAAAGGGCACAATGTTTTCTCCAGAGGAAGGAGATGTTCAGATAGTGCACTTGAATGAAATGCAACCCATGTCCAAGGATGATGTAAGTGTGCAATTTTTGCTGAAAATTATTTATAATAATCATAATATATTTCCCCTGATAGTAAATGATGTTTTAATCTCGTCAATAAAACTTTCACCAAGTGCAATTTACAATAGATGATTCTAATAGAAGGAAATTTCTAGTTTTTTGCTTAACTCTTCTATCCATATCTTTAAAACTACCGTTTCAGCTCACGATTTTAATCATGATAATACTTTCACTTTATCAAGTTGGAACTTTCAATATGCCAATCAGGTAAATGTCT